>JAAXYW010001707.1:0-19557 GCA_036851895.1 Orthonychiurus folsomi | reverse complement strand
TTCAATCTTTGCATTCTCTCCAGTTCCGATCACATTCCAAGACAAAGCGTATCTTTCGTGCAGCTGAACGAAACGGGCAGATGATGTGCATTGGGATAAAATGGTCATCAATGAAACTAATCTGACAATCCGATTCTGTAAATTTGTGGAAGCCATTTTGGGAATTTGAGTTGTGTGCATTTCTGTTGCTAGGAACTAACTGGTGGAATTAAAGGATTTCAACTAGCAATAAGTACTAAGTGACGAGTTAGGGTGGAAATTCTGAAGAGCTCTTCTGCACACGCCTGTATAGTTCATTACATTGATTTCGGGCTATTTCAATATATTTCACAATATAATGTCCATCTGTGTTATGATTGACATACTCGCAAACAAAATGTAATAATTCGGAAGGATGGGACGCTTTAAGATTTTGAAGCATGCATTATTGGTATGCCAAGTGGATGATAAGATAAGTTGTGAAGCCCACCAATTTAATTTGAATTGTGAAACGTACTTAATCCCTTTGTTCCTAGCGAATACACTTGAAAAGTACAAAAATAATAATTAACACAGCTTGTAATTTTACTAGTATATTGCGAGGAGCACTCCCAGAACAGGGTTCAATGCTTTTTTGAAAGTTGAATTCAGTTTGGTGGCTATTATTTCACTTACTAAACCACTTCATTTTTTATTTATAACCATTAGTCATTGCTTAATTGCAGTGAACGCAAAATCAGCTTGGTGTATACTAGTAAATCTCATGAGACTCTTGTGAAGACGAATAGAACTAGCGTGCACACGGTCCTTTGGGGTTTCAAACGGTTGACTTGAATGATTAAAACCATAAAACCATGCAATATGGGCTGCTAGCTGCTAGGAACAAACTTAAGTATGAAAGCAATGGCAAAAAATCAATATGGCTTATGAAATAAAGAATTTTAACATTTGCAAAAATAATTCAAAGTTGACAACTGCTAACATACACTTGATTTATTAATTTTCCAATGCATAGTGTATAATGATGTCTAAGTCAAATCCAGACAGCTGGTTTTATAATCACTATGTTTTCTGGACTCTTCGTTTTTGAATCACATTTTAATAGCACCATTGTTACCGCTCTCCTTTGTTGACCAAGTCTCATACTTCTCATCACAATTGATTCCGACCATTGGCTCCCCCAAATCCTCGCTTGCTTCAGCCAGGAGCACTGGATCATTTGAAATGAGTTGTGGCTAGAACCATTGCTCGTGCCCTCTTCTCGGGATTGCTGGATTTGAATATCCCGCTCCCAACAAAGACGCCATCAACGCCAAGCTGCATCAACATGGCTACATCAGCTGGAGTGGCTAGTCCGCCTGCACTAAATGTTACCACCGGAAGTCTTCCAAGCTTCGCAGTCTCTTTCAACAGCTCAACAGACACTGAAATCTTTTTTGCATGAGCTCTTAGCTCGAATTCATCCATTGTGGAAATTAATTTAATCTCAGAGTTGATGGCTCGTGCATGAAGCACTGCATGCATGACGTTCCCTGTCCCCGCTTCCCCTTTGGTCCGAATCATGGCAGCACCTTCTTCGATTCTGCGCAGAGCTTCTCCAAGGTTCCTTGCTCCGCAGACAAAGGGTATGGTGAAATTACGCTTGTTTATGTGATTTTCAAGATCAGCTGGCGTCAGCACCTCTGACTCGTCGATGTAATCCACGTGCAGCGCTTCCAGAATTTGCGCTTCAACAAAGTGGCCAATCCTGGCCTTGGCCATGACAGGAATTGTGACTGCCGCCTTGATCTCTTTAATCATCTATACATTATAAGCAAGATAATGAAATCTTGATGCAGCAGGATGCATTTTAATTTGACAGAAACCATGATGAAGATTTACCTTTGGATCGCTCATTCTAGCCACCCCTCCGTCCTTCCTTATATCAGCAGGGACTCGCTCAAGGGCCATGACAGCACAGGCTCCAGCCTTTTCTGCAATTCTGGCTTGCTCAGCATTTGTAACATCCATGATGATCCCACCTTTAAGCATTTTGGCAAGTCCAGTCTTGACATTAAAACTTCCTATAATTGTGAGTAAAATATATAAATTGACCTAACGAGCATTAAGAACGCAACCCGAAAAAGTTAAATATTAAAATAAACTACCTTTCAGATCTGTCTCCGTGGAATTCATTTTGATCGTATAAATTGACGTACTTGTGGACAATATATCTTCCTTAATAAATTTAGGCTTTGGCGTTCAGAACCTGTCTAATTCAGTTCCAGACAAGCAACTGACACATACCCGATCCACATTCAGGCCAAAGTATATGATAAGAAAGTGGACTTGAACTTGAAAGATAAAATATTACAAATAACTGCGTTCACGAGTCCAGAAATTGTTTGCGCAAGAAAATATTATGTGACATTGATTGGTATGTGCATCCAGTTAATTACGTAATAAACTCTCTTCTGTTCAGACTCATACATCTACCGCAAGTGAATGTATCCAGCTGAGAGCAAAGTTCATGGCCCAAAACGAAGCAAAATCAACCAATCGACTCGTGATTGTGATTGTCTTTGCTCCCCTATTGGTAAGTGTCCTATTATCGTTTAGCATCTTAGGTTTGAACTTGCATTGAATAACACTAGATTTGAACGCGGAGAAATGGTACGTATTGAAAATTCAAAAACCTTTCGCGTCGGAGTCTTGGCCCTTCAAGGAGGATTTTCAGAGCATGTGACACATCTTCATGACTCCGCAGTTAATTTCTCAGAGAAAATTAAAATTCAAGAAGTGAGAACCGGAAGTGATTTAAAGAACGCGGATGGGCTTATAATTCCAGGAGGTGAGTCTACTTCTATCAGCATTCTTCTCAGCAAGAATGAACCCCTTCGTCAAGCCTTAAGAGAGTTTGCGCTGAAGAAGCCAGTTTTTGGGACTTGTGCCGGAATGATTCTTCTTGCAAATGAAGTTGAGGATGAACCTGGGCTGGTAAGCAAAAAATTATAATAGCAATTGCAATTACCGGTCCCATATATGCCTATTAATTGTTCCATTAAAGTGAAGTTAAATATCCTGGTTTCAACTGTTTTAACAACCTTCGTTATTTTCAGATTGGAGGGCTAAACATTAGAGTTATTAGAAATTTCTACGGCAGTCAGATGCAGAGTTTTGAAGCTTTCGTCTCCATCGAGAACAAATCGCTTGGCCAAGGAACACAGCGAATGCTATTTATTCGGGCTCCCGGTGTAACTCTCTTGAAAGGTCATATGGAAAAAGTGAAAATATTAGCCAAACACAAAGATTCCATAGTAGCAGTTCGCGAAAATAACTTAATTGCCACTTCCTTTCACCCGGAACTAACGTCTGACCTCAACTGGCATATTTATTTTTTGAAAATGGTAATTGATGCTAAAAACCAAGAATAGGGCTGTGTTTCACATGTGTATTCTGATCTGATTTGCTCATTTTTTCCATTTTACATATACTGATCTATAGTAATATCGTTAGTGCCTTTACATGTGTCCGTTAGGTAAAGTTAAATCAGTTCCAGTAATTTGGATGTGAGAGTTATGAAGCAAAAATTACATGTCTCAATATTTTCTGCAATAATAAATAATTTCTGTCATGTGAGATGCATCATTTGGCCTTAACATTCCTGGCGGCCTTGGCCCTTCTCGCCATAACATAAAAGTAAATCACGGGTATCATTTTCCTTATGAAAATAACAACTCTTGGCAAGACGGGAGCAATTAGAAGATCCTTTTCTCCATTAACAATAGCTCTAAATGACCGCTCGGCTACAAATTCAGGTGAGTATCCACTCAGCGTCGATTCGTCCATTTTCCCATACAGACTACCAGATCCAGTCAATGCATTCAGTGACAGATTAGTACGGACATAGCCTGGGCTAATAAGCGTCACTTGGATGCCATCACTAGCGACTTCTGCTCGTAGACAATCCGCGAAAGCTTGCATCGCATGCTTTGAAGCACTGTAGGCCGATCTGAAGATAAATTTGGTGCCAATCAGTGTATTTATAAAAGAAAAAGATAGGTTAATTTAGAGAATTACCTATCCGGGATGGCTATTTTTCCCTGCACACTACTGATGAAAACAATTTGCCCACTTTGCTGCCTGATCATTTGAGGCAATAGTCCTGTGTGTGTAATTACTTCATTAAATTTAATATTTACATTTTACACCATAACTACAAATCAATAAAGTGTTACGCTGAGTAAATGCCAATGCCCCAAAGTAATTGACATTCATAATTTGTTGATGGACTTCCAACTCCGTCTCCACCACAGATCCCCTCACCGTGAATCCAGCATTATTAATAAGGATGTCAACTTTTCCGTATATGTCCAAGGCTTGTTTGGACTTCTCAGGAATCGAATTCAAGTCTCCGACGTCCAGCACAAGTATAGCAGGAACATTAACGGTGCCTTTCTAAGAATTTAGATAATTCAAATTAGTTTACAGCGGCAGAGGAAACTCACTTAACTAGACTTAAACTAACCGTTGGAAGACGCAGTAGGTCATTTTTAACACGTTCCAGCTCATGTTTACGTCGGGAGGCTAATATCAGGCGACAACCAGCAGTGTAGAAATATTTAGCAAGACATTCTCCAATTCCTGAACTTGCCCTGATATTGCAAAGTTTAATATATCATTGAATATAGCATACCTAATTACCTATGTCCATCTATTCTCAAAATTATCATGAGTATCCGTCAAAATTAGACAGTAACAGTAGACTGCCAAAAGCTTTTGGTCTGTCACACTCACCCAGTTATTAGAACGACCTGGCAAGCAAAATTAATTAGTAAAATTAGAAATATTACTTTTAAACTTTAGTTACTCTCAATTGTGTATTCCACGTTTACCTTTCCCTCCAGTGTCCGGTTCTTGAGTCCAAATTTCTCTTTGATGTAAGCAATTACTTCCTGAACAAACATGATTGGAATGGTGATGGGTAGAAGTAAATATCCAATTAAGTCATTTAACGTTTCATTCCCACGTTGGATTATTTTGTGGATCCCTTCTCTGTCCTCTACTGGCTCCATTATTTCTGTTCAAAATAAAATGGAAGAATATTTATATGGTGCGTAAAGTCAAGTGAGTCTCTACTCTCTACTAACGCTAAATGGGCGTCAGGCTTACGATACGGCCTTGGTCGCGTTAGTTAAAAAAAGTGCAAAATGCAATTATATAAAAAAAGGGACAAGATTCTATTTCATGGGGGCTAAAGTTTAGCTATTATGTGCATGAACAAATTAGACCAAAATCCAAGGTAGGTAAAACAAACAACTCACCTTCAACGTGAGTTGTTTGTTTTACCTACCTTGTCCAAAATCTTTATAAAGTCAAATCACAAGTACTTAAATTCAAAATTTAACTCACCGATTAGTTTAACTTCTAACTACTGAGGACTATTCTACTCTACCAGGCAAGACAAAGAATAGCGGTGCGTCAATGGTGGTACGGTGTGAAGTTTAAAAGTGCTTCATAATCAAAAGTTCAAACTTCAAACCTTCAAGGATTGTGCAATTCCAGAATTGAATTCATCTCACGGTTCCCAGAGTACGCGGAAATTTGAACTCGTTTCAGCGGCAAAAATATGCAATGCCTAAGCACACACGACACACAGGCCCGCACACGGGTTCACAAATTTCAATGTCCTTTTGCCAATCTATTAGTCGGCCTGCAGAGCTTTTTGATTTTTAATTTTTATTAGTTGACACATTTCATTTCCTAATTCTGTAATATTTCCCGCCCACACCTAGTATAACTTGGGTAATGAGTCAACGTCTACTTCTTAACTTTTCCTACATTGGAACCAGTTACAGGTAATTGCATACATGTGCGAATTTGATTTGCATCATTAAGTTATTTCAAAATTAATGTTAAATATTATACATGCACTGTCGACACTGACTGCATCAATTAGCTGATTCTATTACTGCTAATGCGAATATTTACAATTAGTATAAATGTATGATATATACTATTATGTTGTAATTTTTATATATTTTATATTTAATCTCTAATTTATTTCAACTTATTTTTCATTTGCTTACTGTGCTATCCAGCTGTGATATGTTTACTGTCACCGCAAATTCGTAAATCTACTGTATTGCCTAATTTCAGGGGGCTGCAACGTGTGTTTGCTCGAAGCAAAACACAACCTGACTTGGAATCAGTCCAAGGAATCATCGAATTCGGATTGACTCAAGTATTGCGGATCAAGGAGTGCCCTATAATCATTTCAAGTCGGACTGATAAAGGTGTCCATGCCATTTCGACAATAGCTCATTTTGACTATTACTGTAAGTCGAATTATTCCAATACAATATACGAATAGAGCAGTATCTGGTGTTTGTAAAATGCTAATTTTACTGTTAATATTTTCAGGCGAAGGCGGCAACCCGTCAAACACGGCGAGTCCAGAGCAATTGTGTGAGCGATTGAACGATTTTCTTGGGAAGAATTTAACAGATATTAGAATCAAGAGGATTGTTCAAGTCGAAGATAACACCTTATGTAGGAAAGCTATACGCTCACGCACCTATTGCTATAGACTGGCAGTCATCAAACCCAATGGTTCGCAAAAGATGCATTATTAATATGAATGAACTAGTACTGTTAGGTTAAGATTTTTTGTTGTTTTTTTTTGCCTGTAGAAAATTTCTGCATTCCGTACTCCCCTGTGAATTCCTCCTTACTGCCAATTGTTGACCTCAACAGATATGAAGTCGTCCCTCAACCATTTGATGCTGATGCCATATTTCAAGCTATTAAAATCTTTCTAGGCAATAAGAATTTCCGATCATTCTCCAAAGTGTCAAAAGAGAATGAGGATCTTCCAACGGAAACTATTAACTATTGTAAAACAATACACCGTGTTTCTTTGAGTAAAGTGAACAACCCTGATATTTTATCTGGAGCGCTTCTGGATCAAACAGCAAACAAATTTGACTTTTATGATTTCCATTTTGAGGGGAGTGGATTTCTCAGGAGACAGGTAGTTTATCCGTCGTAAGAATTGTCTCGTGGTTGAATTTTAAATTAATGGTGTCTTCATTTTAGGTGAGGAAAATGGTGGGAGTGTTGCTTGGAATTGGAAATGGCAAAATCAACGTTCAAGATATCCAGTACATGTTAGACAACCCCAGTGAAAAGAACTGGCCGAAACAATGCAATGCTGGGACTGGGGAAGGACTATTTTTGAAATCTGTTCAGTATCCTAATCTGCCGGTTGTGCGTGGTTTCCTATCGTGAACTTCAAAATGGCAGACGAATCTACTTGTGAAAGTGAAATGACACGATTGATTAAATCTAAGTTGAAAGCTGGACTCCAACGGACCCAAACGCGTTATACGGAAAAGGATGGAAGTGTGTCCTTGTTTACAGACAGTGGATTGACACTGGAGAGCAAATTAAGTGCATCTACTTCGGCGGGCTATGTAATTGACACCAAGCCGGATTTATCCGTTGGCAGTGTTAGACCATGGTTGTTTGTCTCATCTCAAGATGTCCCAGTGAATTCTGAAAAACTGCAGGAATTCAAGATAACACACGTGCTGTCCCTTTTACCCGGTTTCGAATTGCCAGATGAAATTAAGAGCCAAGTGGAACACGTAGTGGTAGATTTTTATGACGAGGAGTCTTTTGACATTATCCATTCGAATGGTTTCCAAATAGGAATGGAGTTCATGAGTCAAGCTAAGGAAAGTAGTGGTAATGTACTTGTACATTGTAATGCAGGGCTATCAAGGGCTCCTTCCTTCGTCATATGCTATTTAATCAAATACGAGAGAATGGGATGGGAGGAGGCGATTGAATGCGTCAAGAGGGTGAGGAATATTAGACCAAATAGCGGTTTTATTAGACAAATCAAAGAATTATCACTTTCATTAACGCATAGTTGAATCAGATACACGGTGAAACTGTTTTTTTTAAGCTTTGCAAAATAAAATAGACCATTCAAAGTTTTAAGCAACTAAGGATTAATTTATTAGTAGTGCACAACTGCATGACAGCCGACAGCGCAGTGCATCAGTTCATAAATTTTTTAAAATAATAAATTGTATACGTCCATTTAGAAAATCGCATGCCTTTACTATAACCTGACAGATGCGAAGTTAATACTAGCCTGCACAATGATTTTGCATGGAAGTAGTATGATATATTTTACAAAAATAAATGTTCTTCACATTCACGTTGCAGATCAATCCATATTAGAATAGAACTCAGAACTCGTCAACCTCTTCCAAATGAAATGATTTGATTGTTAACTCGCTTAATCCTCCAAACACAAAACTCCCCTTCAGTTTCTTTCCACTCAAAGCTTTTGGGTACCAATGGAAATCATCTTCCGGCATATCACTGTAAGGGATATTGTCCAAATCAAACCATTCGGGGATATAAGTGAGGTTTTCCCAATCAACGGGCTCAATTGAATGGCCCCGAAGATTGGCGATAAATACAAATTCCTGAGTTTCGGGTGGACCATCAAACATTAAATCCGCACACATACTCACATGAGATAAATGCTGTTTTAATTGTGTGGGGAGGAGATCTGTGGCAATGATTTCGTAGTATTGATGCATTTGTACTGGCATCCACATCCGCGTCGAATTCATTTTCTGGTGGAACCGTTGAAATAATTCCTGTGTACCGCCCATCATAAATTCCGCCCCTCCATTTACACAACTGGATTTTCCCTTTTGGATGTTCTGGGCATGCTCTTATAACGGGTAGGAGTTGTATTTGCTTCACAATAATTTCTGGAGCTGAAGTGTTCATGTAACATTTTTGCCATTTTGAATACCAATCCCGAGGAAGGGGCTTGAAGAGAACGTCTCAATAATTCCATCGCCTACCAGTACCTGACCTGAAGGTGTTTTATTGCAATTACAATATATTAAATGGGTGTAGAAGTTAAAGATTGAGAATCTCACCCAAGCTTTTGTCTCTTCCAAGACTTAATTCCGTATAGCTGTTCTACCAAGTAGTAAAAACTATTCCTCTCTCGTTTAGTGCCACCCATGAAAACAAGACCAATCTCTGAATGGGATCAGAGCCAAAACACCAAGGTCGTGCGAGCTGGGTTTTAGTTCTCACAAAAGACAAAACTTCTTGTTTTGAGAGGATGATGTTATGGCTATTGCACCATGCAGATACAGATCGCAGTGAATGACTTGTGAAACCTATTCATGTACCAAGATGATAACCTTTGGACTGGGTAAAGCGAGACATAGAACGGATAGATTTCAAGCTTGTTTCCTCGGTCCTCTGCTCGTATTACTCAATATGCAGGACTAGCATATCTAATATCTAGAATTTTATTAAATTGATCCTAAGTAGGATATAGAAGTTGCATATTGTGCAAGTGCTGTGCACGGGGAAGAATTAAGTAGTCGAGGTAAGCCCATGCATTAAAAACACATAACTAACCTTGGATTTGGATTGTACTAAAAATCACATTTAATTCACACTCAACATCAGTCATTTCTAGATACACTACACTTCAATTAGTAAATTACATTTTACTTTACAGAAGGGTTAACTATTACGTATATACAAATAAATACTTGGATGCAAATACTAACAGATTCATCGGTACCACTCATTGTTTACAAAGCATATAAGGGTGCGAGCAAGCCGTGGATTTTGCCCTCAAGGAATATCGTCCTTGACATTACAATAATTGTTAGACACATAAAGCGTGAATGATTAACATCTTTAACTAACATCACGCTGCACGTTGCCACATTATATCATTATTTGTCTGTTTTCCAAATTGATCATCCATTGATTGATTACATTATGCAGTCTTTATGTCACGCTAGCTATAACTATTAATAGCCTTCACCGAGCACATCCAAAATCTTCAATGTAATATCCATCACAGCAAGTAGGCTTTCCCAATTCCTTGATCGTTCTCTGCTTTTATGCTCCAATTCTAATACACCTCTGATTTTCAATGTTGAAAATTATGTTGACTTTTTATTGTTCGAGCAGGTTGCATAAATTCCTTTAGTCTCTCTTCTGGCCGCCGGCTGGTGGAGTTTCTTGCAAGTTATTTTGTGACTACAAAAAAAAATGTCATAAATTTTTAGCATCCCCCAAAACCACATAAGCTGTCATCTAAAGATATAGTGAAGAAAAACCACTGGTGTGTATATCGTGCAAAACTGATTTTCTACGTGTGAACACAATTTATCCTTCTTGTGATCTTTCCCACTCCTCTATTTATGCAAAAAAAATCTGTAATTTAACCAAAACCCTAAGGCAGAATAAACATCGTACGCTAAGGTAATTCAGGTAATTATCTTCAGCTAAGGTTAACCTTCAGGGATAAGACTCGGCGTGTCCTAATCAATAACTATTATGCATTGTATTGTATCTCGTCCTGATTTATTTATTCGAATGAGAGAGGATTAACCTCAAGTGAAGTGAGAGTTAGAAAAACAAAAAATACAAATGACTTGCTTACATACCTCAACAGACCAGTCTCTTACACCAAAATCATCAAAAAGTGAAACCGCTCTGGGAGGGGATGGGGCTATAAACAAAAATACATTTTACAAATTTAATTAAAGGTGAGTCTCATAACTAGGAAATAAAATCAAGTTACCCTCTGGAAATACTTCGTCGGATTGAGGATCCCAACCACCAAACAAATCCAAGAGAGTTTGTCCCGTTTGAAGAAATCCCCAAACCCCGATGGGTCGTGGACTGTAGAACCTCCGTGGACTTCTCTCCGAATTCCTTTCATCGCAAGACTGGTCATCTTCATCCACGAGAGAGAGTCGACAAGTGGGGCAATTCATGCTCACCAACAACCATTTTCGAAGGCACGTAGTGTGAAACATATGACTGCAAGGAAGCATCTTGGCTTTTTGGTTCTGACTAGGTATCGAATCCCAACAAATAGCACAGTTTTCACTTTCCCCTTCTGGCGGATTAGCTTCAGGGTACCTGCGGGAAGCAAAAATTAATTCAAGACACTCTTACGTATCATTTTCAATTGAAGGAGAAACGGGGTTTGCATAAATCACGCTCCTTAATTATATTACATTGTGATTTACACGTGGCATAAAATTGCTTCACTTGGACTCTATTACAGTGGCTTAATCTCCGAGAGATCGTGCTCAGAGTGCCATTCCATTGATTCCATATTTCGTTCCGCTTATAGAACACAACTAACAAGAGGCTGAGCACCTCCAAATGCTTAATTTTAATTTTGCACCTTTGCACTTCTAGCTAAAAAAATAGGAAGGAGTTCGGTAATTAACTTGTAAATAAATACATCGATGGTGAAATTCTGTTACCCATTCTCATAAAAACTAGAACTCAGACAATGAAATCTGACTCTGACTTAGGTTTGGAACAATCCACCTTGAACTTAGGTTGGCTGGGAATGAACGGAAAAGGATATGCGTCAGAGCACACGGCGCTACAATGTAATTACAATTTGCCCATTATATATTACATAGTCTGACGGGAATTAGTCAATTCCATTCTCTGACACAATTGCCTACGAAACTCATTAAGAACTTAGTCGGTGATGTTATAGTCCGTCTATATTCTGCAGTTATGCATGCAGAATTATTAATATATTTTGCAGGTTTCTGCAAACTCTAGTACATCAACCACATATTACTTACTAGCATTTCCCAAGACAAAGCTGCTTTTTCACGCCATTGGCTCGGTTTTAGCAGTTAAAAGTTAAAAAAAGATTAAAAAAATAATGTTGAAATTTGGTTACCAAACTTGAATTTTTTGTCATGTTCGGTTGTGCATAAAATATGTCAAGAATCTGCGCATTACTTACAAACTACACGGTTGAAAAATTGCACTCTCTTTTTTAACGCCATTCCGCCGGAACAAATAACATGAGAAGAATCTCTGCGTGCGATGTAGCATTTCACGACTCTAAGCCTTCCGTGATAAGAGTGGCCTGAAACTGAAGTTAAAACTCCGCCTAAATTCTGCACGGTTCATAAAATCACCTCACATGAAAAACGCAATGGTGTTATGCATCTCTTTATGAGTATGACAATTTCCTTTGAAGTGAGGATCCTATTATCCTGTCATTTATTTTCGCTGATAACGTCTTATGGAAAGTTCTTACTTCGCTTCGCGTGCATAGTAGTAGCATCACATCTACTTTTAGCAACTGCCCCTCCTCAAGATAATTTAACATCCCAACTTACTAATTCAGAATAATAAGAAAGTGCATTTGTGGTTCGCATTCTCTCCCATTGCATAAACCACAAATTCCCACGCAACAAACGACAGAAAGTTACGTACTGATCAATGTGCTCCGAAAGCCAAATATAAGACTGTCGCTTTTGAAGAATTGCATGGATTTGCCTCACTCGAGCACGCATTTGGAGCGACACAATGAGAGATGTCATTGACAAAAACAAATTGCAGCACACGAGCATATGAACATGGTGCACCTGTAAATAGTAAAGACACAAAATAGAATTACAATTTACTCTCTAAAGCCCACATAATTTCTTATCATTATATTATCTTATTTCTTATTAATCATTTTAATTAAACCCACCAAATCAAATATAAGTGCCGCGAGTTCAAAATTGAAATTGATAATATTCGCAATACAGCTGTGTCCATCCTCATTGTTACTATTTTCATCTTCCTTGGATTTGAAATATATTTGATCAAATAGACAGACGACTAGAACATGAAGGGTTTGCACGACCAACAGTCCAATTTCCGACAGCATAAAAATGCAGCTGTGAAGCCCAAGGTTAAAATCGTACGAAGATGGCTTAGATGAATCAGATGTGTCAGTGTCAGGCTGAGTTTCAGCGGTTGACAGCCCACTTTCCCTAAAATTATCTTCATCATAAAATGGATTTGCATTGTTGTCAGATGGAGGACCCGCACCGACTGATGATCCCATATACCAGGCGCACACTGCAACAAGTAGGGAGAGGGATACCAAAAAAATGAAGATGAGGAGACCTTGAATTCTTCTGCGCCGAATTTCACCATTTCTTGTCCAGTCGTTCATGAGTATCAACTGTGAATGTGAAATAATAAAGAGAAGTGTTAGAAGTGCTAATAAACAAAATATGCTAATAAAGATATGATCCATTCAATGGGTGTGTTATGTAGCATAGCAGTAGTAGAAACTGAGGCTTTTAAACAAGTCCACCTCCACGATTTCAACAAAAACAGTATTTGACATGTGGTGAGCAAACGCTTGGAGCGTGCAAAGTTGCATACTAAGCAGCAATTTGCAGTATAGGTCTGAACCAAACTTACACTTAAACTTAGTATTGCAGAAGAGTGTATTTTGGAGTAGTACTCACGTAATTGTGGCGCTCTTTGCATAGCTGGCGGGCAAGCTGAAGGAAGCCAATGACCGAAACAAAGAAACACCATCCGACAGCGTCTTCAATCTCCTGTACGTTCACCACTCCAAAAACAAAGACGACTTTGTAGAATACTAAATTCCAAAATTGATCTTTCACATTCTCCTGCTCAGAGGCTCGCAGATTTCCAAAGATAGATTTTTGCACGGAGTGGCTCATGAGAATGAGGAGACAATACACCATATTGACCAGCGGCTGTAAAAAAAAATGAAAGCAAAATTCTTACATCTGCCACACTGCCACTCAATAGCTAAATTTCCGCGCTGAAGCTGAGGATCATCACAAAGTTATAATAGTTTCGAGATTACTCGCATAATCGCGTAATTCTAAGACCATCATTATATAATAATGCATTCGGCTCGGCAGAAAACTGAAAAAAAAACATTTAGCAATACCCTAAGAAGGGCATCAGGCTTTTTGTGGTCACAAAAAAAAACATAAATCCACCTACCCTTTAAAACCAATTAACTGTCAAGAGCACAGATACTTAAGAACAATTTGAAACCAAAGGCGGCAACGGCACACTGGCAATGGAGCGTATGTTAAGTTGTCACAAAAAATTACAAAATCTTTCGCGTTTTTTTAGTACAAACTACATTTGTACACAGAAACATTTAACCAGCATAAAATATGAAATTTACTCCTCCTGGTATGGCATTCTCAAGTCATAAACTTCGCTTTTCGCACAATCCCTTTAAAAAAATTGCGAATACGTACATTCCCACCAACCATGAATACGTAGGATTCGTGGAATATTAAATGGAAACCAAGTGCAAATTACTAAAACAATGTCACCCGCCGACGCCGACGCGCGTTGCTAGCAAATCCAATATAGACAGAGAGATGTAAACAAAGTTGCAATACACTTAAAGGCCGTTAAAAGGTGAATTCATCTACTGAAGGAGATGTTTATGAGTCGAGGCTAAGGCAAAGCAGCATAAGCACGAGTAATGAAAGTGGAAAAACAAGATTGATTATTAAATCCCAAGAGCAACAATGAAGGAACAATTGTACTTTGGATTATGGCACTTCTCTATTTCACAACAAAAGGGTATCATAAGCACGTCTAGCTCTTGGCTGTCCAAAAAACGACCGGTCGATCTCATTGATTATAGCCAAATTGTCCCTACCACTTAAGATTGAACATTATTGCTTGCTAAAGAATTATCCGTCCTATACCGACTCCCCTCAAGTTAAAACGTTTAATGATTTTCTGGTCAGCCGCTTGAAGGTAATCAAGGAAAGGAGGTAAATAATTTTGGCGGTTAACCAGTACTGTAAGTTAGGCCGAGGAGACAAAGTGACAGGGAAGGGCAAAAAAGCTTTTTAATTCTTTCTGGGGTCTTGTGCAATTTATAAGGAACATTGGGTTGGTTGGAGGAAACAACAGAAACGTGTCTGTAATGCAGCTCTGATCAAGCTTGTGAATCTATTGTCATGAAGCAGCATGGGCCACTGAAATTGCATAACACAACAATGCATTTTCCGTTAAAGTGCTCGTGCTCACCTACAAAATGTTATCTATTTACTCAGTTAACTTCATTATGAATTACTCACGTGTCGAAGCAACAAGTGGCATTATTGTCATTGCACAGCATAGAGCATTGTTATCATTATATGTACAGTTGTTGGATTTAGCTAGCATCATTTGTTTGAAATGAAATATCGTATCCTTTTGGAAAAAAATTAAACATAATTGTAGAGAAAAAAGATAATGAGGGAGGGCGCAGCAAGCAATGAACAATGCACTATTCTTTCGAATTTTCCCAGCTAAAAAAAACTCCCATCGCATTTTGGCTGGTCAAGAACAAATTCCGTCATATGCGTGTCAATCCATTCAAATACTAGATGACAAAGTAACTACTTCGCGCATGGTCTTCACGCTTCGACCTAACACCTCTGGCAATGCAATGCCATAATACTGTACTGGTAAGTGGTAACCCAGACCTTGAGCTCTCACCTTTTGAACGAGTTATTAATTCTGATCCACCCTATGTTTTGAATTTATCAGAGCACGCAGAGAAAGGGAGAGTGCTTCTAGCCATTATTAAATAAAAATGTTACTTCAACAACTTAATTTGATGTAATGAATCATCATTGCTTGACCAGCAATGCATAATAATCCTGATGGTATGAATTTCACAAAATAAAACGAAAACACTTCTTGAACATTCAAAGTTAAGGTGATCCAAATTTCCACGATATTCTAATTTTGAATTATTCTAAAATCTTCTGACGAAATCGAATATTTGATTTATTTCTGTGCTAGTAAGATACTTTTCAACGAGCCGCCAATCACACATTCCCACGCAACTCACGAATTGTATAAACTCAAGTCTCAAGTGCATCCTATTTGGTTTAAGGCCTGACATTTGGCATGCAAAAATTTGAAAATAGTTCCCACCATCAATGCCGTTAACTCATGAACCTCAGAAATTTGTAAGATATGAGAAGGAGAACAAAAGCTTTGTACTCTTAAAAAAGTGGTCTTTTTCCACGTACTATAGCTCTGAGCATCTAGTCCTCTAGCGTCTAAGCGGTCACTCATGCGGTGCCGCCACGAAAACTTTAATTGTCGATGTGCGCCCGACCTTCAAAACTATTACATATCAGCTTCATTGAAAATGTGCTCTTTCTTGCAAAAAATTGTTATTCCGCAGCCAACACTTACTGCATTATACTGTATACGCAGTATAGGATGCACCTTTTATGCAAATGAAGATCTTGAGTTATCTATTCCCTTGTGCTTTTGGAATAAAAATACAAGGGAATTCCTATTCCTTGTCTGAAGGGTAAAGCAGAGCGCTTACAATATCAGCATTTTGTTAAACAAATATAAACTAGTTGACGCTCATTCTTGAGATTAAACTGCTTTTGGTTCCTGATTGGCCTGATCGATTATTAACATGCGAAAAAATGTGCAACATTCTATTTTCAGTGAATTCCCCCTGGAATGCAGAACATGTGTTATTTTGGATTGGCTAAGGATCAATAATTTCTACCCCTTGATGAAAATTTTACTTGCCTTCGCTTCCTGCATACATTTTGCATTAAAACTGAGAGTGGTAGCCTTTATATGCTAACTAATTCCTTTCCTAGGTCTATTACTGCAGACACACGTGTGACAGAAAATGCTCCCGGGTGTAAATTGCACAAAGACAAAGACATTACGGCACCTCCCCATACAGATTACAATAATATTTTGTCTCTTCATCTTCAGTAAAGCAACTGTAAGAATAAATAAAGAGATATGCAATTACAATGCTAAGTTTATTTTACAGCCTTTCTATTGCGGTTGACTGAACAGTGTGCTTTGTGTATTAGTAATATACATACCCTAAAAATAAATTGTGCAGCGCATAGGTTTCCTCAATTCTTTCGTCTCACTACGCTAAGCATTGTTGTTGTTGTTCCTTGACTGGTTCGCAGTTGCATGCCTATTCTTTAAGAAATTGCAAAAAAAATAGTAGGCCTTTGCTCAGGTGTGTATTGTTTATTATAGCTTCGCGTAAATATTGTACTGCCAGTAGCTTCTCTACTTATTGGCCTATTGGGCTTAAATTTGCTAAAGGACTAAAATACTTCTTTCCTTACTAACAACAATAAGCACAAGCACAACAATAAAAGCAGAAGAGGTACAACATTCCTACAGGAAGCGAACACTGTGACATGACACTGCAGTTTTTAAAAAGTTCACTGCACTCAATCAAACCCATGCATTCAGTGCTGCAATCGTAATTGCAATTCTTGAATGTTAGTCTTATAGCCTAGGAAATTTGAATTAATTTTTTTAAATGTTAAACTATGACTTAAAAACTGATAATCAGATACAGAATACTAACCCAAACACAATGTGGTTGCTGGCTGGCCCAGTGAATTGAATCCCACGTGGGTGTTGTTGGACTTTTGACCACTGCCAGTGTTAAATTTCCTAAAGCCTCCGACCCATCGTCGCCCGCCATTTCTAGAAACTGTGTGTCCATTCCTTCTGTCCAGAAGACATATAGAGCCGCCCCGGCCGTCACCGAACTCAAACCCGTGTAAACTCTTAGACTTGGGAGTGGAACTCTGTCCAATTGAAGAGACAATAAGTCCATATTCTACTTATTACCAGCACCAGGACCAATACCCCTCTGTCCTTCGTTTTGAATTAATTGTCTTCTATTTACTGTCCCATTCAATTTCTTGTATTTGTTGACACAATGCACCGCCTGTAAACGGAAATTATCCACAGTTCATTAGAATTTGTTAATAATGCACCATTGCAATTTTCCAGTGAACACGAACACTAATGAAACTGAACATGACTTGAAACGTTATAGTTATAAGACAATTTGAAACTACAATACAAAAAATACCATTGGAAGTGTATAAATGGCGAAAATATATAAATGACAAATGTAGTGAGAAGATAACATAATTAATTACGTAATTCCTAAGATTTCAAGCATTATACAGTGCACACTAACACAATATAAATTATAACAAGAGACCGGAAGAATGAAGAAGCTTGCTGTGAATGAAAAGCTTGCATATAAATAAGATTTTGAGAACGATCTCCTCTGATTCTTCTACTAATAAATTATGAACAAACTTACATTTACACACGATGCAATTAAACTAAACTCCAACTCCAATTTGACTTGTTACTTGTCTACAATAAAATTCACAGTCGCAATGACGTTCTAGTAACACTGTCGCCGGTATAATTACGATTTGGGTGATAAATGGTAAAAACTATAAACGGAAGTAAAAGAAATGTGAACAATCAGCTTCAGTCAGTAGTAGTGGGTAGATGAAATAAATCGCAGAAAGAGTCGAATAAAGGAGCGAATTTCATGGACCTCCTTCCATGCTGATATACGGCGAAGCAATGAGCCCCACTTGCCAGTCGCCATCCGCATCCCCATGCTCGCCTTGTCGTTGTCCCAATGCCCCATGCATTACATTCTACACATTGCGAGATTTGCAAATATGAGATGCGATATGGTTGCTAATTCAAATACTTTGTCTGCTATGCTATTCACGGGTAATTATTACGCAACATTTTATATTTTCTAATTTAATCCAAACAAAACAAATGTGAAATGCCGTGCCTTGATTCTTGATTCAGAGCAGACACCATTACTGGAGGCGGTAAATTCTGTATTGCTGAAAACTAACATTACCGATTCGATTAATCAAATTTACCAGTAACGATTACCGAACGTTATATGGTTATGATAAAACATTTAAATACACATTTTTTCTCCCATTAAACCTACAGATCAAGAAGTCTCATAACCATAGCCATTATTGCTCTTTGCTCAAATTCAAATGGCCAAACAAGCACAGGCAAAGGCAAATGCATCATTTCTTTTGTCAACGAGGTTTTTAGTCATTGAATTTGCAGGGATAGCGGGAGAAGTGCGAATTCATTTGGCAAAACAAGGAATATAAATAACAGCTATCTGGTCGACTTCTGTTTTGTAACGGAAGATCATTAGCTTCGTTGGATGTTTGAGTTGAATTGAACTGAAGTTCAGGGCCAACACTTCAATCAACCCTTAAGCCCTGGCCTGACCTTCAAAGTACCTTCACCTTGTCCGAAGGACTTGAAAACAAACTTATCCATCCCGGCCGTGACCAGATACTTTTGAGTGGACCCAAGTAATGTTATTGTTCCTGATCCTCATTAAAATCAGAGAGACAGAATATTTCCTTCTCGGTGTCGGTGGCTGACCCTGGCCTGACCGTGACCTTCATTGCATTTAATGGAGTACAGAATACGCAGCTAACACGAAAACTATAATAGGGTTTGCTTCGCACACGACACGCGCGCAGGTCATTACATTTGCATTTGAATGCTTATTTGTTATTGAAAAATTAACTTTAATCTATTTTAGGTTTTTTGATGGACACTGGAGCATTTTCACCTAATTATTTCTGTCTGGAAGACATAATTGCTTCCCAGATCCGTGTACCTTGTAAGACACAGGTTGAGCTTCCAAATTTTGGTAAGTCTATTATGGTTTTATGGTTATGTACAGGGTGTGTCAGAATTAGCGTTCCTACTTTGGGTGACTGTAACTTCAAACCTATGGCTCGGAATAAGCTTATTTTGGGCTCATTGGAAAGAGCAAGCGATTTGGAGTAAGATTGTTCGCGTTTTCAACAATTCGCAAGATGGATA
>JAAXYW010001706.1:0-19558 GCA_036851895.1 Orthonychiurus folsomi | reverse complement strand
GATGAAGGCGGTGTGGATAGGATTTGATGAAGGCGGTGAGGTCAGGATTTGGTGATGGCAGTGAGATCAACATTTGATGACGGCGGTGAGGTCAAGACTGACCAGGGCTGAGGGGAGGATAGGATTTCATGGAGTTGGTGTTGTGGGGTTTGATGGAAGTTGTGTGAATGTGTCTGATAGCTTTGCAGCTGCTCTTTTCGATCTCTGCTTGCAGAGTTTATTTGCATTCAATTGGACGACTAGATTGTCTTAACGCGTATTTAATGTGTTATACATTATGTTTGCATTATATTCTGCATTGTCAGTCGAAAGTCAATATTTCCGAAACGAAACAGACAAGATTAAAAACGCATAATATGATTAAAGAAAGCAGCGACCATTCAGCAGACTCAGTCAGTTTCTTAACTCAGCCGAAGGCTCAGGCACGAGGTTATTATCCAGCATCTGAACCAGTAGCAGGTTTTTCCTGCAGAGTTTTAAAAGTCATGAGTTACTTTGGAACAGGGTTTATTTTTGTGTGCCTTGGGTGTGTATATTTTATCCACGCCCATGGCCATGGCATGGAAAACGAGCGTGGAAATGAACGCAATTGGCTTTCCAAAACAGAAAATCCAGCAGTAACACGATTTCGACAATATTTGCGCATCAATTCCGCTCCGCCAAATCCGGATTACGGTGATTCAATTATCAATTGGCATTGCCAAACACTTATTTTTGTTAGGTGATTTTTAATGTCATTGTAAAATTTATTTTTCAGAAAGTTGTATAGATTGGCTCAAGATACAAGCTAATAGAACTGGATTAGATTTTAATATTGTTCGATTCCAAGCTCCTGACTTGTTCGCAGTGTGGTTGACTTGGCATGGGTCGAATCCATCTCTCCAATCAATTCTGCTCAATTCTCATATGGATGTCGTCACAGCAAATTCCGTAAAGCTGAACATTATTTACCCACTTTTAACATTTATATAAAACTGATTTTGGAAAGCAGTCAAATTGGCTTCATGATCCATTCGAAGCATTCAAAGAGGCAAATGGTGATATTTATGCAAGAGGTTCCCAGGATATGAAAAGCACCACAATTGAGCGACTGGAGGCAATAAATATATTGAAAAAATCTGGTTTCGTACCGCTTCGAACTGTTCACCTGGCCGTTGTTCCCGGTAGAAGCATTTCGATATTACTATTTAGAAATTTAACATCTACATCCGGCAAGGAGCGTAATTGTAATTTCGATGTTATTACAAAACCGTGATTTTATTTTTAGATGAGGAAGCCGGCGGTTTGCATGGAATGCGACCCTTTGTCAATTCCAAGGAATTTAAGGCTTTGAACATTGGATTTGATTTGGACGAAGGAAGTGCCAGCGGCTCAGATGTGATGGGAATTTCCTTCGGCCAGAAAGCAGCTTGGCGTAAGATATGAATTGCTAATTTTTTGGAATTCATGGTGAGTCTGGACATATTTTTCTAGAAATTAAATTCACGGCCACCGGAAAGTCTGCCCATGGGTCTTCACTTCTGAACGGAACGGCAGGCGAGAAAATTCGGGTTATTATTGACAAAATGATGGACTTTCGAAATGTACAGAAAGAAATACTTCAAGCTACTCCAGGATTCACTACATCCGATGTGACAACGGTCAATTTAATGAGACTTGATGTAAGTTAAACTTAAACTGGACTAAACTATATTATACTGGAGCCAACAGAAATTGTTTGCAATAACTCGTATTTATCAAATGTGTCATAAATCACAGGGCGGCGTTGCAAATAATGTTCTTCCAGAGAGATTATCTGTTGTCTTTGACATCCGCATACGTGTTAAGAAAGGGTTCAGCTTCACAGATATGCAAAATATTATTGATGAAACTGTGAAAGAAGCAGGGCCTGGCGTCAGTTACGAGTTTTTTCAAAAATCTTTGGATTCCGCAGAAACANGCGTTGCAAATAATGTTCTTCCAGAGAGATTATCTGTTGTCTTTGACATCCGCATACGTGTTAAGAAAGGGTTCAGCTTCACAGATATGCAAAATATTATTGATGAAACTGTGAAAGAAGCAGGGCCTGGCGTCAGTTACGAGTTTTTTCAAAAATCTTTGGATTCCGCAGAAACAGCAATGGATGAAACAAATCCGTGGTGGATGAATTTGAAAGCAACGCTTGATAAAATGTAAGCAGCTACATGTGGATAGCATATTTCATTTGCATTTACATAGATTGAACACTTAAGTTAATCTCTTACGTTGTCATTATGAATGCTTTTTATTTTCATTAAGGAATTGGAAATACCATCCATCCTTTCTCTGGAGCTACAAGCGATGCCCGTTATCTTCGAGGAGTGGGAATTCCAGCCCTAGGCTTTAATCCCGGCTTTTACGTGACTGGAAGAGTTCATCAGGACAACGAATTTTTAAATGAAAAGTCACTTCTGCGAGCGATTGACCGATACGTCGTCATTCTCCGCAATCTCACACATCTTTCCTCAGAACACCTCTAAGCTACAATGTCTATTTTAAATTTCACGCATTTGCCTAGCCTAGGTACGTACGTAGCATAAGTTGTCGGTGATTTACAACAAGGAATAAACAAAAGTATTTCAATTTAAGAAACAAATAGTGTTTATGTCTCAATAATTTAATAAATTTAATAAATCTTCTAAGTTCAGTGGTAACGAATAATGTTATAAACTGGAAGTGTGGCAATTCACCGACCAAAAGCTTGAGTTACACTCAAAAGCAAGCACACATTAACACTTGTCATGAAATACTTAAGTATGTTGAACTTCCAAAATAATGGAATGACTATTAATGTATGCACCGTACTAGACTCCGAAAGTCTGTCAGGTATTTGTGAGATCCATGCAAATTTATCAAAACCACTACAATTTCATGGCAAAACCCACCATTATGCATGATCAATATTAAGTTGAAATGACAAATATTTCAGGGCAAAATCTAGTATAGGGTTACTCAAGTCCATAGCATAGAATTTATAAAGAGAGACAATACAACCAGCACTAAAGAGTAGTGAACAGATGTGGATGAACTCTCGTCGTTGCTTTCCAAACTTTCGCTCGTATGGGGTTTCTGTGCTATAAAAGAAATTGAAATATGTGTTGATTGTTAATTGGTTTAATTTGTTGTAAAGAAAATAACTCAATTATAATTCACCTTTGATAAGCATGAAGCTCCAAGAATTATGAGGCTCTATCTCTTCAGGACTGGAAAGAAAAATTTCGGCACATACTCGGCTATCATCGGCGAACTCCACTTGAAGCGGCCCCATGTCATTGCTGTTCAAATTTCCAATCCTAAAACATGAGTGCCACATATCTTTTGTAGACGCCAAAATGTATGTGAAGTTATTTCTTTTCCAACTCGAGTGACAAGTATACGCTAAATTCCAAAAAGTGAATTCAAATAATGAAAAAGTATTTAAAGCGTAACTAAAAATGAACTTACATGCTTCAATAAGTGAGCCACATAATAATCGAAATTGACTGCCTTCCGCATCAAAGACCATGCCATTTTTGGTACTTACACACATTGTTGAAGCCGGGCGTCCACCTCTAGTCACATTTGTGACGGAATATTGTCCAACAATAGGACACTCTATTAATTTCTCCAGCTCACCCGGTTTCACATAAATTTGGTGTGGCGGAAGTGTTTCACTGGATTTGTGCTTGTCATTACACTTTTTGTCTCCAGGAGGTGTACTGACCATGATGACATGTTTATTGAAGGCACGATAAGTCGTATTATAGTAGCACGTGAGACTGAAAGTATTTGAATTCCAATTAATGCTAATGATTTTACTCGAATTCAATTTAACGTTCTTACCATCCAGACAGGTATTCTCCATAAATTATGGTTTGACTTGATCGTCTGTCTACAATGCGTCGGCAAGCCAAGAAGGAGCGCACAGTAATGTTACGATCATTCTGAAAAATATCGGAACTTGTAGTAAGAACATCTTTGTCCTTATTTAAATCAAGTCTCATGCTCGGTTTGTTCAAAAGGCTCCAATGACCGCCCAACCAATCCGGAAAAGAACAACTCTCCAAAATTTCTGAAAAATGCCGGACGATTCAAAAGTATCAGCTTATGTGTTTTTAAAATAAAACATGTAGTTTATGGACCTTCTGTCAGGACTAGAATTTCTGATCCTTCGGTCGGACTCGCTAAACCATTGCAAGTCCCTTGGCCAGACCTGGCAACTTCATAGATAATTCCGGGAGATCCGACTAAGTTGTTGTGGCTAGTTTTATAATTAAAACACTGGTACTCAGAGTATCTGTTGGATCGATCGGTAACTTCTGCAACAAGAAAATAATTTCCGGTTTCGTTCCACGTGGCGAAGCAGTTAACAACAAAAACTGTTCAGAGGAAAATTAAAACTTTTTATCGTAATATATGCCAAATAAAATAGGTAAGAAGTATTTACTTTCACTTTCGGAGCCTGAAATATTTTCACATGCTTCATACTTGAAGACAAATCTTGAATTTTCCTCGCAGAATTTAACTTTCGAAAGTGGGTTATCACAGCGCTGGTGGTGTTCGTTTCGAGTGTACGTAAATTTGTATTCTCCTCTTCTGCAATGAACGGGATCAGGTAACAATTAGTATTTTTTAAGAACTTGTTCGATGGAATATTGTTGAACAAAGTGAAATCATTTTAAATGACATTTTAAAATTCTCTGAAAAATACTCAACGTCCACATGCGCAAATTCAAAATATCGAACATTAATACCAAATTTTGAACGCAAATTTCTTGTCAAATATTTCAAAATACAAGCGCTTCAAACCTAAATGGGCAGTCTATCATTCGGTTCTTTTGAAAGTGGGTTATCACAGCGCTGGTGGTGTTCGTTTCGAGTGTACGTAAATTTGTATTCTCCTCTTCTGCAATGAACGGGATCAGGTAACAATTAGTATTTTTCAAGAACTTGTTCGATGGAATATTGTTGAACAAAGTGAAATCATTTTAAATGTCATTTTAAAATTTTCTGAAAAATACTCAACGTCCACATGCGGGCAAATACAAAATATCGAACATTAATACCAAATTTTGAACGCAAATTTCTTGTCAAATATTTCAAAATACAAGCGCTTCAAACCTAAATGGGCAGTCTATCATTCGGTTGTATTCGACTTTTCTATAAAGGGCATTATAATCCGCATCTGTCTCAAAAGAACGACATAATTTAGTGAAGTCTTCCTCGGCATTGTGTTCACAAGGCGTGTCTGACAAATTTGAAATAATTGCATTTAACATTAGAAATTATAACTTTAGAGACTTGTGTCAAACTCAAACTCACCTCTGTACTGGAGAACGTTGTGATGCTTCTCAATGATGATCCTGCACACTGTGCAGTTTTTATTGTCCTCTCTAAACAATTACAAATAGTTACAAATTATTACATTTCATTACAATTACACCAGCTCATTTACGTCATTTTACGTGTTACAATAAATAGTACTACTAGTATTAAACTCTGGAATTTGACTAGAATCATATGCTTCAAACAAACACAATTACAAAACTTGTAAAAAATAATGATATGATTTCATACATTTGGTTAAATATAAAATAGTCCTTGTTCATCTTAATGCATTCTTTTTCCAAAAACGATGTCGAATTTATTCCGCAAACAGCGGAACCTTGCCGGTCAGTCCGCCAATCTCCGTGCCATGTTTGTGGGAGATGACAATGAACTGTAGATTAAAATCAAAACAGGAGCATGTTACACGTGAACACAGCGCTTACTTTTTGAAAAGTTGCTGGATGACTATACAAGTTATATTTAAGCAGAGTTTGCATTGCAATCGACAAACTCTTCCGGTATTTATGTATTTGTGTTAAAGTCTACATCTAAGTCGTCTACTTCTTATAGAAAACTTACCAAATTCATGAGAATGAGATGAATAACTTAGGATCGGCAACGAAAATACAATTATTGCTGTTAAGATTAATTTCCCTAACTCTCCACCCAAAGTCCCGTTTAATACCATGTCCAAGATATTACTTGAAAGTATTAAGGGATGAATATTCTCGAAGAAAATGGATAGCCAATCACACTTCTGTCGCAGCTAAGCGGTCAGCAAATAATCACCCATGCTATGAATGTGTGAGCCGGGGACTTGGCAAAACTGATTTTGTGTAAATACAATTAGCACGGATGATTCATTGAATACAAGGGCGGACGTAATGGATTAGCAAACTGAAACAACCACTACATAAGTATTGAAATTCTCGACTTTGAAATGAAAGTTGTAGTTGAATATGAAGGCAGCTTGTTACTGGACAAATGTAAAGACAATGGATCCATTTGACATTAAACTTGCTATTCAAATTCTGAACTAAAAGTTAAATACTAAAGTAAGTATACGTAGAGGCTGAAGGGTGTGTCTGGCCGCCGCGTTGCAAACAACTGAGTCAAATACGACGAAAAATACGCGACAAAGCAAAGTAAAGCAAAAGTCAGATTTGAAAACAAGGAACGGCAATGTAAACAATAAATGGAAGGAACGAGGAATGTGTGTATTCATTCCGCAAAACTTTGATAAGAGTTATAGATTTTAATGTGCGAGGCAGTTAAAGTTGCTGACGGAAATGGATATAGGATGTAATTTCTGTTCATGTTGATGCGTGGATTCTCACGGATACCGATAAATGTTGATGAAGCATTAAGTTAAGTTAAGAAAGAATTACACACGGATCAAATTCGGGGTCGTGGGACAGAGACAGGGCTTGTGAGTGTAGAATCTGTTTGTCTGGCTTGCTATCTTAATCTAATGTTATCCGCGACCGTCGTCTCAAATCCAGCGTCTACCAATTATAGCGTATCGGTCAAAACACACTCACATGAAACTTACAAAACATTTGCTTTTTTTGTGCATGCTTCCCATGACTGGAAAAGAGGACAAAAGATGTGGAGTTAAACTTATATTTCGGTTAAGTCGGTTCAGCAATTTTGGTAAACAAATTTGGTTGGATTCTTTCGAGGTTTGTATGGGCAACAGCAACTTCAATGTGATGAGATCGTAGACGCACATGCACTTAACGTACGGCTGGTTACTTTACTTTTCAACTTGTTCATGTTTTGTGTGATTTCTAATTTGTTAAATTAAATTTGCAGCATGTTCCTAACAACTTAAAGGCTAGATTTAAAACCAATAGAACTAATAGAACAACACAACAACATATTAGAGTTTTGAATCATTCTCTTAGCTCAAGCCGAGCAAAATTTTATTATTAAGCACACTTTTATGAAATACAGTAATCTTAGTTTGTTAATTAGTCTGCGCGACTAACCCCGTAAAGAAGCATTGTATTGTAGGTTTGAGTGGTTGCATTTTATTAACAAACAATTGACCTGCACAGGCAAACCTTACATAAAATAATAACTTCATTGACGCCACGCCCGAATAACTTTTTCCGAGGAGCAGTCAATTGTGACAATTGGAAACCAATCTTTAGCACGCATTAATATGTGGTACTGCCTCGTAACTAATCCATCACTTAATTGTACTTGTTGGCTATGCCCAACGAAACCCATTGTAAGCAGTTAGGCTTTAATTCGTTAATTCATAATTTGAATTGCCCAATCCCACCAATCCCTTTGTACATTAGTTTTCAAGGTACTCGCTAGTAACAATAATTAAGGTTTGTATAATACATAGATAAGAGATCAATCATGCATACTGATATTAATACACAAACGCACTCCATTCTTTTGTGCCCTTTGGTCATGGACATGGGACCAGCTCTCCTCTGAATTTATTAGCTAATTGCCTTTGAGGCAATAATGACGGGTATATTGAACCTTTCAAACTCCCATACATGTCTCACATACATATTTTCAACAATGTACATTTTAGATGCACTCAGCAAGTGCAGGAGATTTGGCGGACCCCAAACCATGTAACTCTTTGAGATGTGCTATGCATTCCTTCCTTCCTTTGCTGGGTCTCCTCGTATTCCTACCTTCAACAATGGAATGAATTGGGGTTGGGCCGCGTTGTTTGCATATTATAGAAAGTTGTAGTTTTGCGTGTGGTTGCATGCGGCTGCGGGTATGATAATTCTTGAGTAGGAGCCTCGGCCATTCCAAAGAGATCACAAACGGACCAAACAACTTTTTGCTTAGTTTAATCCTTCAAGTTCACCACTAAGCTCAACCAGTAGTATACAAGTGGAGGTACTGGTTTTTAGCTGAAATTCAGTGCTTCATCAGAAACAAAGTGCATAGATTGAAGACACAGTCGTAGAGATTTATTTGTTTGTGAGGTTACAATTTGATTGGATTACTCGGGATTTTATCCCATAACCCGGAAAGGGCAACGTGTTGCGGCGGGTTTGTTTTGTTTTGCAAGTGTGATTTGTTGTGGGGTTTGGTTCTAAACGTGTTGTTTTGAAAATATTTGGAGTAACGAGTAGGACGTCTTGTCCACTATTGTTTTTCTCGAAGAAATTCCTTCAGTTACAGTGTAGTGGATGATTTGTGAAAGCCCTTTCCCAATTACTGGATAATTCGGATCCATGTTACGAGAACCTTAATATTGTAAGTATAGTGTCTAACTAAAATCTCTTCTCCTGTTTGAAGATTGATATTAATAGGCAATCTATCTCTTAGCAGGATATATTTTGCGTACAAATATATATTTAAAGAGGGAAATAGGTTACACAGTGAGGTTACTCAATATTTGAGTGTTTCTTCTAGTATAAAGACTCAAAACTAAATAACAAAAATTTAGGTTACACAATAATACCGACCGAAATACACAATGTTATACTCAATAATGCAATTCTTAAAATCGTAGAAAAATTGTGCAACAAATACTCAATCTAATAAATGTGCTGCAGCAATCAGGCCTTTCCAGACACGGCCAAAACATTTTTCTTGCCGCTACACTGCTTATGGCATGGCAGTGACTGGCTGCCGTAAGTCAATTATAATTATGAGTTTCACTTCCATCTATGCAAAAAAATAAATAAAATTTGACAAATAAATTAAGGACAGGGATAAATGCAGGGGCGTTGCTCGCATATTTTAAAACTAATTTGCGGACGTGAGTTGCTGTGCTGTGCGTGGACAGGTGTGTCGCATTCGCATCTTGTGGCTAAGGACTTTAGTAGAAGAAATGCGGAATTACTTTTAGAAATTACGACTGCTTGTGGAAACTGAAGACTATTTGTCATGACATGACTGGTTTCACTGTGCGTCCGTCCCCTTCACCATTTCCGTCTTTCCTTAAACACCCAATCCCCGTCCCATCCCCAGTGACATGATAATCATTTTAATGACAAGGCGTCAAATTTTCCTTTCATCTCCATCCCTTCGGAGCTACTAGTGCTTGGCTAAAGAAATTAATATTATTTTAATGTGTACAAGAAGGACAAGCGTTAAAAAAATTTCAAGATGGTAGAAATTGAAACCACGATTTACGAAAGGGAAGCTTGCTTGTGGAAACTGAAGACTATTTGTCATGACATGACTGGTTTCACTGTGCGTCCCCTTCACCATTTCCGTCTTTCTTTAAACACCCAATCCCCGTCCCATCCCCAGTGACATGATAATCATTTTAATGACAAGGCGTCAAATTTTCCTTTCATCTCCATCCCTTCAGAGCTACTGGTGCTTGGCTAAAGAAATTAATATTATTTTAATGTGTACAAGAAGGACAAGCGTTAAAAAAATTTCAAGATGGTAGAAATTGAAACCACGATTTACGAAAGGGAAGCTGGGGAGTCAAGGAAGTTAAGTGGGATAAAGATGAGTATCATTTTGGGTCATATTTCCCTGCGGATGGGTGGGCGGGCATTGGCCGACTCGGCCGACACGACCGACTCTTGAGTGTGCATTTTGGTAGTGAATAATCATTCGCACTAATTACTGGCAAACCAAGATTGTGATTAGCTTAGAAATGCATCGAACTTTATGAAAGCTAGCCATCCATTGGCTTTCCCTGCAAATGTAATGGCTGATGCAGATATGCAGTATTTATCGTGAAATCAACAATTCAAGTCTCCTCGTCAAATTTCACTTGCTAGCACGCAACAATTTGTTTAATTTTGCATGACTTCTCATTAATGTAAGTTGATATTGGTCTAGCCATCGTTGCCGTTTTTATGGCATGACTTTGCGGATTTCTTTGTTAAAATTTTGTCACTGAGTCTGTTTCCAGTTTTCTCTCGTTAATGGAAAATGGGTAATTTATGACTTGTAATTCAATTCCAATTAATTAAAATCCCATCAAGCCTTAATAATTGCAATCGTGTAAATTAAAACGTGACTTCAGCAAATCATTTTGGAGTTTTGTAGGATTTGAAAACATGAAAAGCGATTACCCTTGTGCAAGGCCTTTACATGAACAAGTTACGGTATTTAGGAACACATTTAAGCTCACAATAAACAACGCAACTTCGCGGCTTGTAATGTTTTGAGGTGGATTAATTACAGGTATACACATACATGCGGTGATTGCGCGGACGGACATAATGTGCTAGCTAAATTACTTGGTGCACCTGTCCACGTTTTGCCAAAGAAAACTTGGGATCATTTGGCCATTTATTTGTGGAGTGCAGAAATGCGTGAATGAGTTGGTAATTTGGCCGTGCTTGGCGTCGGAGGTAATAATGGGTTTCTCTACGCTTTCATACCTCAAAAAGCGTTTGTATTCCTTACGTAAAGTGTTAGTTAAATGGGTTTGTTAAATACTCAAAGCCAGGCTAGGCGGTCGACCTTACCTCCAATATTCTAATGTGTAATTATTTATTCCGCGTCGTGCTGTGTGCCGTGCGTGACAGTGTGCCTTGCAGATACGGTGGAAGGGATTTGAATCTGTTATGGAATTTTCTATTCGAAATTGAATTATCGCACAGCACCGACCGATCACCCACCCAAATCAACTTGTGCTTTTAACCCAAAAATTCATTACCCCGTTGTTAACTATTCTTAAGAATTGGATTCTCAACCAAGTGTAAGTGTTCGCACGTGCCAGGATTAAGAAAAATGTAGACCACAGTCGAGTGGCAGTGGCTTTAATTTGACTTTCACGCAATGTTATTTGCATGAATTTCTTAATGGGTTACAATTCAGATCAACAACTGAATCCTTTGTGTATGTGATTTTCAGGTCAATCTATTAAGCTGGACTTTTGGGCGAATACAAAACATCAATCAAAATGGAAGGACAATTACTTTGGATGTTAATTATTCAATTAATTGTTATTGTTTTTGTGGCTGTGTGCATCCTATTTTTCATGTTAAAGAAATTAGTTGGTCATACAAGGCTGCCAACTGGCTCAAAAACAATCCTCATAACTGCAGCTGACACTTACATTGGAACACAAATTGCAAAATATCTGACTTCCTTTGGATTCCGGGTTTTTGCTGGGGTGTCTGATATCAATTCCAAAGCTTCATACAGGCTTCGCTCCTATGGCTCACCATGGCTTCATGTCTTACAGTTGGATGTTACAAGTGATCATAGTTTGATGACAGCAATCAAAGCTGTTCAAGAGCATTTCCATGCTGGGGAGAAAGGTAAATTTAACCTGACGATTTTAATTTTATTCCTAATAAATTCAATGCCAGGCAGCAATTTATTATATTGACTGTGTAACGCAGTTAATTGTTTGCCAGCCGAGTTATCTTGAGACTAATCTTGTGATACGTTGTTTCAGTTGTAAAAGTCATGTATAATTGCAATTTTCGGATTTTAGTTGTGGGCACGCCGATAATATAAAATTCCCCTATTTGCACTATTCAACATTAAAATTATTGTTGTCTCAGTGAGCGCCGTGGTTAAGGCACATTTCCTGTGAAGTGTAAAGTGCTTTTTTGGCAAGGCCGGAAGCCGGAGTGCAAAAAAATCTTGCAGAAAAATAGAAAATCGTTGATCAAGTTTTTTCTTTATCCTAATTGACCATTGATGGTTGACCGACAAAAGATAACTTTTATGTACATGCACGTGTACTTTCGTTCAAGGATCTAAAATCAAAGGAAGGAACTGGGATTTTAATTGTAGGCGTGCTTCAATATTAACATCCGTTTAAAGGAGTGGGAGTTGTGGGTCATAGAATGCAATGGTTGGAGGTGACACTGTTTGACTTTTAGACGACGTTGGGTATAAAATTGGCCCTGACTATGTTTGAAGTTAAAATGCACACGCCACCTGACTCCCTTTCCTTTATATGCAAACCCAGTTTCTTTAAGATTATTAATAAACTGATGACTGACAGAATGAGAGCGAAGACGAATTGAAAATTAGTAATTAATTAGACAATGCACAATGGGAGTGCAGTGGATTGAAATGAGCAATGAATGAAGTGCTCAGCCCGCCGTGTGTTACATTTACTTGATACGTTAAACATTTTGAATGTGGTTAATATTTGTTATTTGTTTTGGGAATGTAGGGCTTTGGGCAGTGATCCATTTGGCCGGCACTGGGACAAGCAATTTGAGTCGTGGAAATGATGAGCAGCAATTGCGAACTGCACTTGAAGTTACAGTTGTTGGGATGTTGAGATTAATTCGATCATGTCTACCGCATCTATCCACTGCTAAAGGTAAAGTAACCCAAACAAATTTTTAACAATCCACAGTAACATTCTGCTCCTGGCCTTAAATTAACATCTGCCCTGTCCTTTACCTTAATTTTCTGATGAAATTAAGGGAAGTCTAGTTTTCGCTTTCGACTTTTTCTCTTACTGCACGTTGTTTTCGCTCCGCTGCTTGCAGGAGGTCCTTGCATTAATTTACCTGTACAAAAGACACGGTCCTTCCCAGAAATATGTGATTTACTCTCACTTGGAGCATTCTATTGTTTCCATTGTTGGATTTTTATTATTTTGGTAATTGGACGCATTCACCAATTTCACCAACTTATAAAAGCAGCGATAATGTAAATGCTTGACGTCGTTGTGTTGCTGAATGCAATGCAATAAATTAAACAGCAATGATGAGTCAAAAGAACTTTTAAAAAATTAATTCTTCATTTACTATCAATATCTAAATCCTCGCCAACTAAAATGCAAATTAGAGTACGCAAAGGAATTTATGAACAAAAGCCATGATAATTCGATGCAGAGACATTCGATCAAAGGCAAATTTCACGGATATGATTTGGCTATGAATATGCACAATTTTCCATACACAAATCGGTTGAAATCCACGTTAATCGGGGGATAGAAACGAGAAACAATGCCAATGCCATTTTATTGCTCAGGATGAAAAGATTAGATTTCTTACACACAGTAAATGTATGGATAGGCAGAACATGTGGGGATGCGGGAAACCAAACTGGAAGAGTCAAGTAGGATATTTTTAAATACATCTGCAACACTGGCCCGTTAGCTCAGTTGGTTAGAGCGTCGTGCTAATAACGCGAAGGTCGCGGGTTCGATCCCCTCACGGGCCATAAATTTTTGCGTCTCCTCAATTTTATCTTAAATCACTGTTCGTATAGAATAGTTCACTTTATAAGTACTGAGCGGCTGTGAAACATTCAAAATAGGAACATTTAGTCACCTATAAAGAACTTTGCATTGAGATACATACACCCAACTAAACTATTTTAATATTGTTTTAATTATATACATACATTGTTTTGGACAGCTTCATAGTTTTTTGAGTAAGCATTTACAAAATTACAGTTTTCCAAGACTGGTTAACAAACTATCACCGCGATCTATTTTGCATATCAATCCTTTCCCTTCAAATTTGCCAGAAAAAAAGCTAATATCTGCCTCGCCTGCATCTCTTGATTTGCAACTTCTTTTATTTCGCATTTTGCTTTCCACTTCACCTTAAACTATTACCCTACAAAAAATACTTGACTAATTTCACACACTTCAAAGCCTTAACGCTAATGACATGCTAATAATGGTTGAAGCCGTCAATCCTGTACCGCCCTTTGCATTAGTTTATGAATTTGAATGCAATGTGCAAGTAAAATTTTGTACTCGACGAACGTTGAAAGATAAGAAATGACTGGCCACCTTCACCGTTGCTGTGCTTAACCATAACCATAATTCTAGTCCTCTTTCGAGTGGATAATTTTTAAGAAGAATTCATGCTGAAATGAGTGTCTTGATTTTCAGGTCGACTGATTATTCTTGGTGCTGATGATGGGATGTCACTTGGTCTCCGTGTATGGGGAAATGGGTCAATTGGTGTCACACACGGAGTTTGGACAGCCGCCCGCTTTGCAGCGGTACGTTAATTAACAAAAAAAAAGAGAATTTGTCCGCGAATTGCCTAATTAAATGGATTTGTTTTAATTAATTACGTCCATTGGATTTCAATCACAGGAAGGACTTGCAACTGGACTCCGAGCTCAGCTCCGACCCCATGGAGTCAACGTTATTTCCCTTCATCCGGATTCCTATTATGCTCAAAGGTAAATCCCACATTGCAAAGGGAGTCTAAATATAGAAGTATGGGATTTGACCGGTTGGGTTTTTAAACCGGGTCGAACTCATTAGAATGGCGAATAGCATTATTGGCTAGTAACAATGATCCCGTTGTCTTCCCTTCTGTCCCTCCGCCACATTCGGCACATTCGGCACATCATAATGTGGTGTTTCATAAACCACAATTGACAAACAAATGTGATGTTTGCCACCGCACCGCTGCTGCTTCTGCTCCTCAACCACAGAGTTCCTTAATCATAAAGTCAACTCAGCCCGCAAATGCAACCATTCCATTACGTAGTAACATTCGACTTTAGGGCTTTTGACCCACTTTCTCAACCCAAGTGTGACCACCCTTTGCCTAACTTGTAAATTTAATGGAAGTCGGAGGTATAATTTCTACTTCTGCATCCGTGCCCTCGCAAGCAACGAAAGAGTACAACAATGGAAATTAAATAGTTTGATAATGCATGACTGATAACACCCAGTCAGTCTCACCAATATTAATTAATGATTTCGTATTAGAAGATTTGTGATCCCGTGGTAATGATTGAAGGGAGATTTCTTTCCTGCCACCAATCAATGCAAATGAATTTCACAATCCGGTGGGTTTGCTACTTTCTGGTTGTGTGATTGTGACTCAGGGAAGGCATAATTATAGACATTTTGCATTTAAAATTAGTTAGAGCTAAACTTAATTTGTAACTCACCGTGTTACTTAATTAATTTAACTTGAATAACATCCTTCTGAATATAGGGAAATGAGTATGATATGTTAGTAATTAGAGATTAGGTAGGCAAATCACAGCGCAGCGCAGCGGCCTGACTGACACCAACAATGACAAATCCACAATCTCCACATAATGGTGTTTATTACCCGCGAGTGTGCCAATCCTTAATTCCCGTGCAAATGCATGAAACCAAATGCAGAAATGTAATCTTTTGTGAATAAAATCGTGCATGCATCTTCGCTAACTACACTGGGCCTGGTCATCCATTCAAAATAACTTGAGTTGTCCTGTGCTTTAACGCACGTGCTCGGCGACTTGAGCGTGAAATCTGTTGTGTTTGAGTCGTGTGTATTGGAAATGGGGAAGTAAGAAGTAGAAGTACTCAAGACGAGTGTTGAAGTGCTGGACTCCTGGGCTGGGCTACTAAATTTTTTTAAGAGTGGAGCACCCAGCACTTCTCCAAACTTGTTTTGCAAATTAAACTTTTTGTCATGTCTAACCTCGTCGAATGGAGGTCAGGCACTTTGTTTTACATATGAGAATTTGTTTAAATCCATGCCTCCCTTCAGGGGTTGACCTTGTGTTTGAATTTAAACCAATATCATAAAAATGTATTTAATGTTCTCAGCCGTTGTGTTAAAAAAAAACCCACAACTGGTTTCCTGTGAGGTATTTTAAGATGCAGAGTAACGCGCATATTTATGTATCGCAACCAATACGCATTAGCTACATTGACGAAACTAGTACTAGGATTATTAAAAAAATTAAGAATGGATCTGACACTGCTCGATGCAGCATTGATAAATAATATCCATTTTTAATTTCCAGAATCAATGAATTCCCGAGTCCATCCATAATTCATGAAGGGAAAGCTGAGTTGCAAACCTCGCATCCAATTGGACATGCCAATTCTGCTACAGTGATGGATGACTCCACAGTGGAAATCCTTTCCCCTTATGCAATGAGAACAATCGAGGAAGCAATCCTGAGTATTTGCCCACAACAATCTTACGTCTTGACACCATCCGCGAGTTCCAGAATCAAAAGCATGATGATTACATTCTCACCCAAATGTGTGTCCAACTCAATCCTCAAGCAACACAAATTGGCTACAGACTACACCGTTTAAAATTAGAAACATTTGTTATTGATGTCGTAGTGCTTAACATGTCATGTATTTCTTCACTTGTCGACCAGCCAGGACATTGGCTTATAAAACTATTCTTTGTGCCAATCATTTGTACAATGTGTGGAAATAAAACTCCTAAAACAATATTTAGAAACTCTTGTATGCAAGTAACTAGTAATTGATGGTAGCATTTAAGAATGTTAATTGTTCTGTTAAAAATGTGTTTTTATTCGAGTATATTTCCATTGGATTGCAGTTTGAGGTAGTAGAGATGCTACTACGCCTACTCTCTCTGACATTTTTTATAGATTGACACTTGTTTCATGAAAAGCATTCTTGCTTGAATTTGGATTCCCATATTTTGCTTTTGAAGAGTAAGTTTTGATTATTCTGCAGCCCCAACCGCTGCTGCGACTGCGACTAGAGGAGTTACGCGAACGATGTCGCTGTAGTTTGGATTCAACTGAATGTCGAAACCTTCCAATTCCTGGCTCTGAACAATCTAACGTTCAAAATGACACCCAATATCAACAAAGAACAAGCTAGAACACTGTTGTCAATACACTGGATATGTGAAACTAACCCTTGTAGTGTGTAATTTTCTCAATCTCTTGCAATGAGTTACGAGAGAATCCAGTGCGAGTTTGCTCACTTTCGGGCAATTCTTCAAATTGATCTCTTCCAAAGCTGGCATGGACGCAGGGATAAATTCCGCACCCCAATTTGTGATCTAATTTCGTTAAATTGATTAGAAAATTCATTCCTTGCAAAAATAACTTATCAACTTACTCTTGCACATCCATCCAAATTCAGAGTCACCAAATGTGGAATTCTTAGCGCGTCAAAAAGGCTCACGTCCGAAATGTGTGGGTTTTTAGACAAATCCAAATGCCTCAGGTCTAAAAGACAAGCAGATATAATAGGCAAAATATTAAACTAAATCAATTAAATATGGACAGATTTCATACTAGGCAAATCCGAAAGTCGTCGCCGATTCGCAACTCTGTTGACAGCTTGAACAACCGCATCCCTGGATGGCCGAGATGTCGGCGTGAACAAAGACAGTCCAGCCGTCAAACATGAGCGCATATCCTTCACTGCTGCAGCGTTAAGATCCGTCATATGAGTATCATTAATTCCACAAGCCCTCAGCGTGAGAGTAACCAAATTCCTCATTTTTTCAGAAATTGTACCAATCACTCCAGTCATATCAAAGATCCAAGGGCCACGAATTTCCAATATTGTCAGATTCCTGAAAACACAGTAGAAGGATGTAGTTGGGACGCTTGTTACATATTTACTCTTTGTCGAGGTTACAAACTAACTCCAAATACTCCATGGCTCTTGGATTCGTGGGCACGGCGGTTAGGAAGTTAGTACTCGGTATATATTTATCAATGACTAATTCCCTCAAAGTGTTCGTTAGATTCAGAAGACATTCAGGCCCCACCGGTGTAATACTTTTCTTGATCATGGCATCAACATCAGGACGATTCCTTCTGACTTTTCGAACTTTTCTCCGCCCACCCAGAAGCCGACACAAATCATTTGGAACCAACCCCTGAAATTGTAATAACTCTGTAGGATATGTCCTGCTATATTATGATTTCCTCACCTTTGAGTCCTTCATCAGAAAACTTTCCAGAGCAGTAAACTCCTGCATAAAATCCATGTCATAATTTGAGCCAGTTGGGAACAGGTCCCCACGAAATGTAAAACTGAATTTCCTGAGCGTTCCCCGAAGTGGATAAATCATATTCCGTAGAACACCAGCCTTGATTCCACCCTTGCATTCCAAATCCAACTTCTCCAGCCCTTGAATACTGGACACAAATCGAACTGCACTTGCATAGTCGGATGTTGGATCTGGAAGCAACGTGAGGGCGAATTCCCTGAGTGTCGTCTGCGGCATTCGCCCCAGAAAATCCAATTGGTAATTGTTTTCGTGGAGTCCGTACTTTTGTAAAGTTGTTCTGTTGCCGGCGATGAGGGTGAGTAAATTCCGCTCGAATTCCATGTATCTGGGGAGTGTGTCTTCGACTGGCAAATTGTCCTTACTAACCTCAGGATGAAAACAATTTTTGATTGTAATTGATTCCAGGTGGCCAGTTCTTTGGATCAAGTATTCTATGAAGCAGTGCTCAATCTTGTACATTGAGTCAATTGACAAGTGCCGGATTGGGGCCGAAATCGGAAGTGGGACAACAACAGACTGTTACAAACACAAATTTAATTTGAATTAAATAATAATCAACTACAAATTTTAATTTCTTTCCGAATTTCTCACATTTGGATCCTCGCGTCGGCGCTTTGGTGTGGTATGAAAATCATCCAAATCTCGGAGCTTGCAATTTTTTAGATTCAAATTCTGCAGAACTGGGCAATGGTTCAAAATGAAAATGAATCCAACACATTCCAAACTGCAGTGTGAAAGATTAAGTGTTTTCAGCACAGAGGCTGCGTTGTGCCAGTAGTTTTTGAACAAGTCCGATTTTCGACGATAGGAGAAATGGCTCAATTCGATTGTGTTCAGCACAGGTGCGAGTTCGTGGTTGAAGTTAGCAGCATCCGAGTACCACTTCTCATGGAGTTTTCCTGTATAATTTGTGCATTTAAATTATAGTGTTATTGATATATTTTCCTATCTAGTAAAACCAACCTTTAAACGCAATTTGACGTTTGGAAGGGAAAAATATAATTCCTAAGTTCCAATTGTAGCACACTGAACGGAGTGGGTTGAAATCCTTTTTGCCCAAATAAGGCAATAGACACTTGATGACTTCCTGTAAAAATGGGTTTAACTGGCTGGTTTGTCACGTGTACTTCGAAATTCAAAATTCTAGTAAAGTAAAATATTTAAGACGAACTTTATGATCAAGACCCGCTGACGGCTCATGGAAAGTGATTTCTCTGTTCAGGTGATGTTCAGCAGGAAGCATTTCGAAGCGCGGGCGCGGGGCTTCAACCTGATTTGCCATTCTTCCCAAATCGTTCGCAAAATTGAAGAGGTAAATTTGTTTGTTGCACGTTGAGCTATAACCTTGAACTGGAGCTTTCAGCAAAATATGTTCGCCTCCATCTCAATTCAATAAATGTTTATAAACATGTTTGTGAGTTCCCGTGCCGACCCGTGTGTGGGCACTTGACGGAATAATCGCATATGGATTAAATATGATTTAGCCATCCCGTTACCTGGCTGTCTCAGTAGGGCGAGCGAGCGAATAAAACATTAAACCATATGCTAAGTCATAAGAGTTATAAGTCAATCATAGAGTGCAT
>JAAXYW010001705.1:0-19582 GCA_036851895.1 Orthonychiurus folsomi | reverse complement strand
GTGCAATCCCAAACTCAGGCACTCACAAACCGCGCCAGTGACTTATTTGGATGGCGTATTCGTCTTCTACACAACGGCAGGTTTCCAATGACACCCCACTTGCACAGAGTTTACTATCCGACCGGATATCCGGCCAAAACTCCGGCTCATTGGCCGGATACAGGATAGGCCGGATACCTACTATCCGGCGCCGGATATCCGGCCGGCCGGATATCCGGTCCACCTCTAGTTCTAGGCGACTGATTTATTTCGAAGGAAACGAGAAACGAAAGCCGAACCAAAACGCAACAGAGCATGAGCAAATAGTTAGCCGAAAATTTGAAAAAAAATTGCTTAAACAATTGACTTCAAATGAAAATACCCAGGCTCTTCGGACATATTATACAGTTGAAGTGCTGGCATTACTTTGCTTTTTTCTACACTAAATGTAGTTAAGTAGTTATTGATTTTCCCTACTTTTTGCAAGCAACATGATATGATGGGGCATTGGCTCATGGCTGTGGTGGGCGGGAGTGCAGGCTGGGTTCAAAGTTGCAACGAGGTTTTTGGGAAGCAAGTTGAGAACGTGGATTTGTGAGTGAGCATTTAATTAATATTACATACAATATTACAGGTGGGTGCGTATTGAGTGTTTTATGAATTTATAATTAATTACGTTTAACCACCATTTACTTGTAACTTGCTCTGGATTTTTAATTCGGCGGAACGGTGTAGATTAGCCCGGGACCCAGCCGATGAGGATTAATTCGTTTTGGGTGTAAAGTTTCAGAATTACATACATTGGCAATGGGACGACGGCGACTTTTCATTGGGAACCTTCCCAATGATACTCAGCGGGGTGACCTGGAATCCGTATTCTCTACTGCAGGCTATTCCGCACTCCAGTCTGTCGAAATTAGGACGAAGAATGAGGCTACGTTCGCTTTTGTGGATTTGGATTGTGGGGATGAGAATCAGCTCACGAAATGTAAGTAAAGAGTATTATTTGAATTTAAACACTAAACAACATTTAAAATAATTTAAATGTGCTCTGCAATTCCTCAGGTATGGACAACCTCAATAAGCTCAAAGTCAAAGGTCAAGTTTTAAAAGTGCAAATGGCAAAAGAAAATTTCATGGAGAGATTACAGAAGGAACGTGAAGGGTTGCGACCTCGACCACCACTATCATTTCCACCTCAGTCAGATCGGAATTCTTATCAAAGGGACCCTCGTAGACGACAAGAAAGTTATGATTTTGAAATTGTATCCATAAAACCGAAAACATTGCCTTCATCCTCAACAAAGTCTCAGAAGAATTCTAATGGAAAGAAAAATTTGGACTCTGACTCTGATGAGGAGTCGTCAGATGATGAAAATGAAAAGGGCGGGATTCCAATGTTTCGTGGATTGGGTTTCTATCCGGGGCTCCAGCAGCCGAATTCTGGGCACGCATCAATTCGGCCATTACCTAAATTGAACCACAACCAGGTATCCGCGCCCTTGCGCGTAGCCCCGAAAATCTCCGAGCCATCAGTACCAGCAAAAGTAGGCCCAGCGCACGATAGAATTGCTCAAAGAATGCTGGCAATTGCTTCGAATAAACAACTTCCTCCTCGCCCACTTTCTGGAACACCCATTCAGGATGACAAGACACGCCCTATAATGATTCCTTCACGCCCCTTTTCCAAGCTCCCGGAGGGCAGAGAGCGAATGTTGCCACAGCCACCCTCCTCTAGAAATGAGCCAACACCCCCCGATTCCAACACCCCCGCCTCACCTACGTCAATGCTCCAAGCTGGAGGTCTAAAATTAAATCCTCGCAAAATAGAGAAATCCGACCAGCTCCGGCAACAATCTTTCGAGTCCCGTCATCAACTTCAGCAATCCAGATTAAATCTAATTCGTAATTCTTTGTCAAATAATTCAATGTTGCCACAACAAAGGAAGTCAGAGACGGAAAACGATTCCCAAAAACCCAAGAAACCGAAAACAGATGATTTTCTGTTTGGAAATGGCGATGACGATTTGGACGGGGAAGACGATTTTGCAATCAAAGTCAAACCTCAGTATGAAGGGGCTGCTGGTCAGAAAATGTTGGAGTTGAACGCAAATTTTGCTTGGGATAAACGATTTCAAATCGATTCTCGATTTGCTGATGACGAATCCGCCGGAATAGAAGATCCTGAATCCTCTGAGAAAAATACACAGTTTGAAATTCTAGGACAAATCATTGGAAAGTCAATTCAAATTCCTCAAAAAAAGCAGAAAGTCAAAGTGGCGGAGGACACGGAATTGGTGCGATATGACCCAACCAGGGTGGAGCATAGAGTTTTTGAAGTCAACACTACTTCCAATGGTAACGTAAATTTCGACAATGGCGACAATAAAGTGAAGTCTTTGAAAAGTGTCGACATCCAAGCAGAGTCTAACACAAATTCAACCAAAGCTGCAGTGCCACCGCCACCACCCACACAAGAGAAACCGACGTTTAAAGTTGCTGAAAATCTTAAGAATTTGTTTGTTGATTCCGGATTCAGTTTATTGGGAGCATTCGGTCAATCCGAGGAACCAAAGATTTCTTTAACAACAGTTACAAAAAATGGTGATACCAAAACACGATCATTTTGGAATAAAAATCCCTTCAAGTACGACTCTTCAGATGATGAAGAAGGGATTGATGGCACCGGACAGAAAAAGAATAACGGATTGAAAATGAAGCGGACCGACAAGGGCCAGAAATTATCAAGTGAAAAGGAAAGAAATTACTTTAAAGAAGACGTATTCAAAAGAGAGCGTTTCTTTTTCAGTGAGTGTGATGAAAGGCTTGCAAATGTTTTCACTGATTTTCTAGCAGTTGGTGCTGATGAGGATTTGGAGGAAGTGCGAAAGAAATTCAATGAGTTAGGCCGAACAGAACTCAAAACAATAGCGAAAAACAAAAGAAAAAATTCTTTGAGGAAAAATGAAAAGAGGGTCAGGATCATGCGACTGATTCGGAGAAAAAAGAGGAGGGAAGCGAAACAGAAGAGGGAGAAGGCTGCGAAAGTTAACTGATTAATTTTACACAAACCAGTACAAAAACTCTGTAAAGAACTTTAACTTGTTTTTGACGATCATAAATTTGTATTGGAAATTATTCTGCTAATCAAACATGGTTGTGTTCTACTAGTATTATTTTGCTAAAATCATAAGGATATTTTAGTGCAAGTGACAAATTAAAGCATTTTTGTGAAATTTAATTTATTCTTTAGGAGAGTCCATGCAGTTTTTCATTTAACCTAAATGAAAAACTCGATGTTCCCCAGGTCAAGGGCAGAATATCAAGCAAAACCGATGTATTTTTGATCACTGCCTGTTAATGAGGTTGCCTTTTAGACACAGTATTACATCTTAGGATTTTTACATTTAAAGAATCGGGTTAAAACATCTTGAAGTTAAAAACTATTAAATATTTTAGAATAACAATATTTTTCATAATATTTACAAACGTTCCTTCCTCAATGCGAAAATCCCCACATTGCCAATAAAACTGTTGACATGAACAAAAAAACGTTTGTGTAACTTGGGGAAATATTCAGGAAACTATGTGCATTTCATAGATACAGTCCAGACTTCAGAACTATCCGAAAGTCCCTTTAAATAGTTTGCAACCGCATATATAGCGTGTAGTACAGAAAAATCCACAGAAGTAGAAGTGCCGTAAGTAAAATAATAATAGAATCAACGACTGTACAATATGTAAATAATATAATTGTTTGTTGGAACGTGCCTCACGCGCCTCTCGTGCCAGTTTCAAAAGAGAGCAGGTTTTTGAAAAAGGTAAAAAAGTATTTATCACTATTACACGATGGAGCATTTCTGAGTGCGCCCGCAGCATGTAATACTCGCAAATAGCCATGGATTTTCTGCTTCATTTTCGGCCACTGCTTTAGTTCCTGTTGTTGCAAACTCGGGAGCAGGCTCCAGCAGTCTCAACTCCAACAGGGTTTACTGATCCGTCCTGCTGGGATTCCAATCGTATTCTGCAATAATACACCATGCAAACTTTTATGTGACCAAACAAAACAGGTGAACCCAAACAATCTTTTGAGTGATGTGAACGGCATAACAATCTTACTTGTTGAAGTCTTCAAGCTTTTGAACTCTATCAGCTAATCTACTTTGCCTCCGCAATTCCAGAATTGTTCGCTGTTTTTCGTTGATTACTTTTGTTTTTTCTTCAACTACTAGTTGCTTTTCATCAGCTACCTTTTTATTTGCTTCGATAAGTTCGTCATATAATTGGTGGGTTTTTTTAATCAGTTCTCCGTTTATCTCAATCAGTTTGGCGTCATTTGCAACTAACTGCATGTCCTTAACGTCGTTGGGCATTTCTTTTCTGAAATCATAAAATAAAATAAGCCTTTTTCATTTGGTTTTTCTTTGCCTAGTACGCTTGCTCAAATTAGGGGCCTATCTGTCGAAAATTGAAATATTGAGCAGACAACTTTTAACTTGAAATAAATGCGTTCAATTTCTGTTTACTCCTGATCGGGCTCTGCTGGCCCAGCAATTTGGTCCAATGTATTTGAAAGTTGAATTTCTGTTTGCTCGTAGATTTTAAAATCATCGCTTGAAATTACGGAAATACCACTTTCACGAGCACAAGACCTGACAGATTCGTCCGCAATCAAATTGTTTTCAGAATTTGATGTCATTTTTATAGTCGGCAATGGCGTGCCCTTTTTCTCCATTTGTAATTTGTATTGGTACTATATTGGACCACTACTAATTTATTTGAGTTATTGCGTTTATTTAAATAGTATTTAAATGAATGGAAAGCCAGCAAGGCAATATTGCTTTTCTTGTGCTTATAAGACCACTTCCTTTATTCAACTCGCGCCGTAGTAAAGGGTAGGAAGACGTTTTGATAAAATTAGACAATACTGCGCCGTTATATTTTGTTTCAAATATAGAAAGTACAACCATGCCTTTCTTAATTTAAAAATAAATTCAGGGAAAAGCCTCTCTCGTTTGCTTAACTTGCACTTGAGTCTTGGTATACTATGGTTCGGAAAATTGCGAAATCTGGATCACCCAGACGCCAACAAATCGAATACATTACCTTTGAGCGACAAGGAGCAACAAAAACGTAGGGAATAGTTTGAAGTTAAACCAAGTTACTTGGAGAAGTTCAAAAGTTAAATGCATGTATTGACAGAATGCTAGCGTTCGTTCGGCGACAATTAAAATTATGCAGGTGAGCATTGTATGAGACTAGCGGGAAGGCAGTGCTGTTATTTGTCAAGTTGAGCGCAGCCTGCAACTATTTATTATCCTACTCCAAGTTTTACAAACGGGCGTTCAGAATTATGTAACTGAACCTATGCCGCAAAGTATTTGAGGTTGAAACACATAATGCAAAAGCAGCAGATAGTCAAAGCCGTTCTTGTCGGTTGTTATTTGTAGAGAATGTCGATCCCTGAAAAATAGAACTCTTCATTAATAAATTGATGTCCTGACTTCAAAATTCGAATTGGATTTGCTTTAAAAACGCATAATTGTTGACTTAATTTTGCATTAGATTACAATAGCAGCCTACTCCCCACTGTTTTGCAGAGTTGCAACACGACACAAGCTCGCCGCTTGTCAACAGAGACACTATTAAAATTTCAAAATCAGAACCAAAAAAAGTAATCATCAATTCTGTATTGTGCATGTTATTGTTGCATGGAATGACTGTTTTCATTAAATATCAAATTTTCAAATTTTATTTACTACAAAAATATACGCATACGAGAGTAATCGCATCTGTCTCACCTTCAAGACAGGTTTACGATTCTCCATCCATTAGCAGCCAATGATGCAAATCGGACACATCGTTACGTGGTTCCGCTTAGTTGGGAGCTAATGAGGTGGGATGCGAGTACTGGTAGCACGTTGACAACTTTGTGTCAAACTATTCTGTGTCGGAGTTTGCTGGGCATTGGCAATGCAGGGACCACACACCTTTAAGACATTTCTTTTCCCTGTTTCCCTGGTTGTTTGGAAGGAAGACCAACTTTGCTTTATAATTATTTAAAAATTATTTATGATCTCAGGTCTCGGGTCTCTCGCTGCTGCACGACGACGACAAATGAAATGATCCGAAACCCGCAACAACGTACCAGCCAGCCAGCATAGCAATTGAAATTTTTTTCGTACGAAGCGTAAGTAAGAGTAAATAAAAATTAAATCGAGCATCAAAGGTCTAAATTACGCCATTTTTTGTAAGGTGTCACATTAAGTTTAAGTAAACGATTTACTTTTGCTGAAAAGTTTCCATGGGCGTAAATTGGGGAAGGGAATGAGTGATTAATTGAGGAAAGATGCTGCACAAGGAAATGTATTGGAAATTGGGAGCCAATCACCGTCGTCCTACCTCCTCCCCTGCACCGAATTTTTTTTTACATGTGAACTGCCCGGGTGCAAAGATGTACCCCCTTGTATTACATACATACGTTCCTCAGGGTTAAAACAAAAGGGAAAAACAAAAGGATGTAATTAGTTTGGATTTGGAAGCTGACTGCTCTGCTTTGTGCTGGCTGGAAGGGAATACAAGTCCGCAAAACAATCGGGTGCTGCTACAAAATTAAAATCCGATTTATTACATTGAGCTATTCAGCCAGCAGTGTAGTGTGCACAGGATTTCAACAAACATCAGGTAATCCGGTCAATCAATTACGTTTATCTAGACACAAAATCTAGTTTTTTTGTAGCTGACAATTCTGAGTCACGTGGATTGTGGTATATTCAATTAATCCGTCTAATGTTATAGGAATTGGTTTTAAACTTCACTAGTAATTTGCGGCTCTAGTTTATTTTTGCAAGCATAATTTCTTGGGTATTTCTGTGTTTTATCTATTGATTTAAGATTATTATTTAAGTGAGTTACATATAATTATTGGGTAAAATTAGAAGAAACAGTGGTTTACAGTCTTGGAAACTAATCTGATACCCTGTCAAATGATTGGCGTATTTCCAAAGAAAAATTATCAGTGGCAAGCGCGTGCACGTGTGTAAAACATTTTTTTTTTTAAACCAGAGTGCGGAAAGTTGGTCTATATTACACTTGTCATTCATTCCATTGTCCATGACACTGGTAATGGCACTGGTACCGGATTATCAAAAAATGTCCAGCGGAGTACGTGTTGTGGGCTGCATTGACTTACAATCAAATACTTTTGTAACGTGTTTCAATTGATTGATTTCATTCATGAAACCAATTTTCAAAGCCTAATGACTTGTGCCACTCACTAATGCATGCATAATTCGTGAAAAAGCCAACATGTAAACTACACTGCACGTCGCAATCCTCATCCATATCCCATCCGGGACTTTATATTAATGAGTCAGGTTACTTATTATGCAGGCGCTAGGCACAGGCCTACAACTTTACTTTACCTAACTTTACAACTCAACATACATTTGTTCATCAAACATATGATTGTGTTCTACTTTTATTTTGCTAAAATCATAAGGGGAGAAGAGAAAGATACTAGTGGAAATGGCAAATAAACACATTTGTGTGGGGTTCATTCTATTTGTAAGAGAAAGCATAAAAAGGATCGAAACGATATTAACAGCAATGGAGTAAACATTTCATATTATAGAACACCAAAGTGTACATTGAATTGTAGGGGCGTCTCCTTTTCGCGTCGCACTCACACGTCCACCATCACCAAGTTTTTCAGTACTCCCAGGTTTAGCTTCTTGTAGCTTACCGCGTGACATCAACTTCAACCTAAACAAATAAGTAGAATGCAAAGTTTTAGCATTGATTGAATACATTACAAAATTGAAGGAATGATCTTGATACTATCCATTTTACCTCTTCAGTTCATCTCCTTGTATTTCCAGCTTCTGAATCCTTTCATTTAGACTATCTTGTAAGTGAAATTTGGATTTTGAAATCATCGTTTACAATTACGCAGACACCATTTTCATGGGCACAATAGCTGACAATTGGAGCACTTAGATCACTGTCGGAATTTGATTTTAAAGTTGGCAAGGCTAAGGATGTGCTGCTTTGCTCCATTTTATTTGGTTAAGTCACTTATGTTTACAAATACGACGGCAAGATTATAACGTCAAGGAGGTATGATGGGTGCTTGCAAATTTGTAATGCAACTTCATTCACTCAACTCGCATCACAAAGAGTAGCGGTTGTGGTGGTATGTTAAGATAAGAAGGAGGTTGGACAAAATTGGACAATACATATCAAGTTGTTCACATTTTGTTCCAAATATAGAAATACCTTGAAGCAACCATGCGCGTCCCTAAATTTAAAAATAAAGGTAGAGGTAGAACATTTCTTGCTTGCCTAAATTGCACCTGGGAGTTGTGACTGACAATGGTTGTGAGATTCAGGTTTAGACTCAAAAAAAATGTAATGCTCAGTGTCGTAGTAAGAGTTAACTTATGTAAATGACAGGAGTGTAAATATGTAAATTATGAGGAATATGAATATGGGTTAAATGACATCGGAAAACAAAATACAAAAATCGTGTGATCGAATGGGTGAATAATAATTATTATACTTTGATTGTTTGTCTATTCTCAGTTCACGATTCTCTTTATGATTTATTTCACGACTCACACTTCGTAAACTGACTTTAATTTCATTGCGGCGCGGCGCTTTGCTTTCCCTAACTTCACATTGTGCTTATAAGGATTTTACGCAGACTTGCAATTCTGATGTATTTATGCCAAATATATTAAGCCAGAAAATAGCATCGTATTTAGTTATCGGTTCGAATCGAATTGAATCGAATTGAATCGAATTACACCCCTGTTCGATTCGAGTCTTGGAATGGACCAATTCGAAATTTCCAATCGAACAATTTGGTTTGTTCGATTCGAAATTCAATTCAGATTTTTCGGGTTGTGAGGAAGTAATGCACTTGTATGTATATATGCATACACACACAAGTGATGCACTTGCCCTACGGGATTGGGCAGTAAATCAATGTATAACCTGAGGGATAACACAACGCCCGACACACAAAACTTATGTTTGCCACCGCCACCCAATACCCTATGGAAAGTGCATCACTTATGTGTATATGTATGCATACATACATACATACAAGTGCACCACTTCCCCACAACTCGAAGAATCAAATCGAATTGCCCCTCGATTCGAAATTCGACTCGAAACTCTCGAATTGTAAAAATAGCAGTTGGATTTGATTCGAGATATTTGAATCATGATTCGATTCGATCCGAGCACTAATCGTGGTGCTTACAAAAAACATTCAAGTTCCAGCGTTTTGGTTGTGTAAGTGAAGACATTTATTGAAACACTTCTAATCAAAATCAACACTAATGAGTACATAAATTAGCTTAATATTAAGGAGTAATGGAAATCAGTCCTTGTCCCTTGTGCGTCCCTTAATTGTAGATTGCATTGACCCCGTGCGCCATGTGTGAGCGTGTGCCACACGTACGCCTCTTCTTCCATAAGTCCTCAAGTTTTGTGCATACATACTTACGTGAAATCCCCTCAATATTATTTTGTATGTATTGTGCACTTCTTCATGGTCAGTATTGCGTCAGTCTGGCATGTGTGTTGTAGTGTAAGGCTGGTATATTGTGAAGTATTACTAACAGGGATTTATTTTGTTCGTTTAATTTGAGGAGCAACGTCCTTGGTTTTGAAGACACCACTCTGGTTGGACTCGATCTGCAAAAATCCCTCGTTTGACGAGTCGTTCACGATGATGAATGAGTCGATCCGCTGCGTCTCTCCAGGATGAGAAAGGATTTGCCCACAAACGTTCAGCTAGGGCTGCACCACGTGGCCAAACTTTAGCTTCCAGTCCCATTTCATCAACTTGTTCAGACCAAAGGGCCGCCTCCCCACCAATCACTTGCCCAGGCTGAAGATCAATTTCGTCTGTTACATTCAACTGAGCTATGACTCGGAGAGGATTGTTGTCGTAGACTCGTTGCCAGGTCTTGTAGCCTCCGCAGGATCCACGCCCTTCTCCCATCTAGCGGAAAAATCAAAGAATTTGCCTATTTTTAGAATTTAGCGAGGCAATGAAAATTTTGTTCAGTGCTGATTTACTGGTGACTGAAAGAGGTCAAATAACAAGCCAATAATGCACAATACCCGGAAAATGAACTACACAACTTACCCAGTCTCCGAAACCGCAATCGAATTGCCAGGCATCACGATTGGAGAACACAACACGATAGCCTTTGTCTAAAATAGCAGCCAATGAGCGATCCCTTCCACTATTACGGAAATGAACAATGTATCGTTCTGGATCCAGGATATTTTCAATATTTTCTTGAATAAGGAGATTGGATGCCCAGATGATTGGAGTCAGCTCTGTTCCACGTGCTGCTCGAACCAATTCCACGTACGCTCTATTCGAGGATTTCAAAAAGTCAGCATTACTCGTAGAACCCACGTTACAGGAGCCAAAAATATTTTATTTTAATTGAACTCACCTTCGCTGGAATGTAGCCCACAATTGAAGGAATTCCCGCTCCGTCCGATTCCGGCGTTGAGCCGTGAGGAAGTCCGTAATTTCTTTGCTGGAATTCCAGCAGTTGAAATTGACGTCATCCCCTCCCATGTGGAAGGCATCCGTGTCAAATACGCTGAGGAGATCCCGGTATAGTTTTCCTGATAGTTTGAAAACAGACAATACAAATAAACAATGCAACTATAACAGGCAAAACCTCTAATTCTAAATTCAACTTCTACTCCGCAGTGGCCACTTACCAAGTACAAGGTAAGTTTGCTCATTGACTGGATTCAATTGTCCACATGGTGGTTCGGAGCAGAATTGATTCCAAGGCTCAGCATTCACACAAACGGCCATTGGTCCTCCACTGGACACACTCACCGGACTTGGTTGAATTGTATTTGGTCCTACATTATTCGCAGAACAGATTAATTTACAAAACTAAAAAATAGTGCTGTTTTTTAAAGCTGAACGTAAATTCCGCCACCCACCTGGCTCTACGGAGTTGCTGCGCTCCAGCCCCTGCCATCCACTACTGATGTGAGATGGCGCATCCAGTTCCGGAATGACCCTAACTCCCCTGCAATTAAATTTGGTAGTTTATTAGCACGGCTATTTCTTAATTCACAAGAACGTGACATTTAAAAAAAATGATTTTACTCACTTGACACGTGCGTATTCCACGAAATCCTTGATTTCTTCCGGGAAATAAATTTTCTCCGGAGTGTAGGCCCCGTACAAGGTCAACTGAGGCACGCGCTGTGAATAGAATGGGAATGAATGGGAATCCGTAATGTGCCAATGAAGGGTGTTCAATTTATTGTAGGACATTCCATCCACAAGTTTTTTCATGGCCTTAATAGACACGAAATTTCTGGACGTGTCCAACATGAGTCCACGGTAAGCAAACAGAGGTCGGTCAATAATTGCACCAGCGGATACAATTTGAACTGTATCCCTTTGCTCATCGTACGCAATCAATTGGCTGAGGGTTTCCAAGCCATGGCGAGCTCCAAAAAATGTGTCTCCACGGATTTCCGCAGTGACAGTATTCCCTTGAGTCTCAATGTCAATTCGGTAGCCCTCCGAGGTTTCCAAGGTCAACCGCTCCTCAGGGTCATCCACTGTGACCTGGACTTGAACGACCGTCCCTTCAATGATATTGTCAAATTGCTTGTCAAATGGATTGGCTCCTCCTTCCACGTAGTTCGGGTGCATGCGCACTACGTTGAGTTGGAAATCCGTGACGACGCGATTGAGGAGCTCTCGAATTCTGTCCGTGGGGGCAGTGACCGGGAGGACACGGAGATTTTGAGGTTTGAATGGGACGACGACTCGACTCAGTTCCACGTCACCTTTGAAAAAACCAATCATCGTAAACGTCGGATGAAGAAGTGATTCATTGCATATAATTTATGCAAATCCCGGGAATTCTTTACGCGCAGGCGCATCAAAAATGCTGAAAGCACTCTGCCGTGACCATGCGCAATAAAAATTCAAAAATTAAATGGACTTTATGAAGCATGGACAATTTTGCAAGGATTTGCGCTGTCTCAATAAACCCCACGAAGTGGAATTAAATGAGGGGTGCGGTGCGGTGGATTAGATTAGTATGCAGGCAAGGAATGAAAGGCGTTTGGGTGGGGAGAACGAGGTGTGCAAAAAAAAAGTTGTTCCTGAAGATCGACATGGGCGCCGTGACGTGGAATCCAGCTAGGCTGCTGTGCTGGGATGAATGGTCGGCCAAACGGCGGGCAAAGGACGACGGGGCAAACAATAAAAGTGGAAATATTGCTTTTTACAATTACAACTTCGGGATTTGCATCATTTATATTTGCCTTCAAGCCCTTTTACCTGTGGGCCGCGGCCAAATGGCACGGAATCTTCCACACCGAAGTCGACATGTGTCCAGGGCTTGGATAACCGTGGAATCGGAGCGCAGCTTCTTTGCACATGTTCCGTTCTTACAGACGTAGGTCCAAGGGGAAGGCATTCTATTTCAAATGATCAAAATTTGAATGTGTAATACATTTTTTCAAAGAAACCTTTTCTCAAAATCATTACAAATCCTACAAGAAATTCAAAATTATCTCCGTTAGTACACTTCCAAACTTACCTAAAATAGGATTGTGCATCTGTGCCTTGAGGAAAATATACTAAGGCGAAAGCACCCACAGTGGCCAAGAGGAAAAGGATCTTGAATTTGTCCATAATTACTTAAATTAATTAGTTGACACTTAAATTAACTAGGTCCGGAGGTCAGGGAGAGACAATTAAAGTCTCTGGCTGATGAGGGGCAGACAAACTTAATCGGGTATTTGTGTGGTCAACTTTATTGGTATAATATTGGTGTGTACTGGATGGAAACAAAGAGAGGATGGCGTCGGATGAAGGAATGGAGTTGAACTGGTTGATGATCTTCTGTTGGAGTCTGGTCTCGGGGTGGACGGTGCCAATGGACCCTGGCTACTTGCTCCGTCAGCCGGAATGTATCTTCTACATCTAAAAGACCAGTCTTCGGAACCAAATCTGGTTTTCATTGGAGGGCACCTGACACCACTAATGAATCGTTGCCCTCTCTGTTAAACCCATCACATCACAGAGTCCCCTCTCAAATGTTGCAATTCCAGGCGCGAGCTTCACGCAGAGTCCATTTCCAAAATAATTAGAAAATCTGCCTTGTCTGTATTATCTGTTAAATACAATTTCATATAAACATATCTTTAAGTGGGGATGATTTGCCAGTGGAGTTTGACGTTTCCCGCGGTTTAAAATTAGTCGGTGCCATGAAAATCGAAGTAGTTTTTTTTTCAAAAATACTACACAATCATCCGAAAGCCGTGCAATATAAGAATTAACCATTTTGCATCGTATCCAAGTGTGCATTATTCATTCAACTTTTAATTGCTAAAAATCTATTGAAATGCTATTTGCACGCAATTACAAGTTAATTTTCGAGTGGACTGTGGACGAGACAGAAAGTGGAGCTGTCAATTTCTATCATTTCTAGCTAATTGTCATTCCTTGGGTCTGTACTGACTACTCCTATTCTTGCGTCCATGTATTCAAATGGTTTTGGTTAAATTTAATTTTGGTGTCCATTAAATGAAATGCCAAATGCGCAAACGGGTGTCCAAAGGCCATCCACCACACCACACATGCATGCTGCTCCACATCATTAAAAGACCGGCTTATCACAGCCCGACAATTTAAGTGTGAAAAAGTGCTAATGTATGTGAGTAGTAAGGGTTGTCGTCAATCATATGCACATTAATTTAATGCAAAGTCTACCTAATACAATGCTCTTAATATTTTTCAAAACCAAAAATTTGGACTCGGCTAAAAATTGAAATCCAACTTTCTTGAGACTGATTGCTAATTATTTGATTGTAATGTTTGACTTCTGGGATTGGCCAACGACCCGTTCCCGTGGTACGAACTCTGCCTACCTCCAACCAACCACACTAAAACTTGCTCACCCTGAAACTAAAATTCTCCGCAAATGGACCTCCGGCCACTGACCCGGCCACCGAATCACAAGGCAATCCACATCCCCACTTTTTTCCGCTCTACACAAAACTAACCTGTAAATGTCCCAATAAACGCCCGGGCGTTTATTTAAAAATGACCCCTCGAGACCCGGCGTTAATTAGAGCTCCGGCGCTTATTCGGACCCGGCGTTTATTAATTTTGATTTCAAAGGTGTGAATAACAGTCAAGGTTTATTTCCTGAGTGAAAGTTCAATCCCAATCCTTATTATCGTTTAATCCCAACACTCAACTCTAATCCCTTGTTAAAATAGAATATAATCAAAAATTAAAAATTTGCCCACCTCCAACCAACCACACTAAAACTTGCTCACCCTGAAACTAAAATTCTCCGCAAATGGACCTCCGGCCACTGACCCGGCCACCGAATCACAAGGCAATCCACATCCACACTTTTTTCAGCTCTACACAAAACTAACCCGGATCGTCTCACTCGACGCGCAGATCCAAATCGCCAAGTAAACACAAATAGTAGGCTTTAGCCTGCTCATATTTATTTGCCAAAACAAGTCAAAATATCAAATGGCGTATTTACTTAGTGGTAGGTTTGGATATCTGACAGTGTTGGAAATAAATGTACAATTGCCGTGTCATAAATATCAATAAACAATTCAATAAGAACATATTCACAAAAAATAAAAAGTAATTGTCTTGAATAAAAAAACTTCATAAATTGAAATGGCATGCAAAATAGTAAACTGACGTGAACTTCACCAACAACGCCACCAGTCTGAATCACGACGGGGCGGCGAGGGTGGCTGTGGCGCGGTTTGCGGCGGCGCGGGTTCCGGCGCCTCGCACCTTAATAAAAGAAACAAGCGAAAATAAGAAAACCAAACACACGACACACACAGCAGTTTCTTGTGGAATAGATTTTAATAAAATATAACTTACGTCTTGTCCTTAATACATTCTGTCAATTCCTGGAAACCAGTTTTCATCTTTTTCTGTAGCTCGTCGTAACGGTGTGCATTTTGTTCACGCTCATACTTCAGCTGGGTCTGTAAAAGTCAAATAATGTTCCAGGAACACATGTTTAGAGATGTTTAGAGAACACATGTTTGTTTTGTTTAGAGATGCGCTTCAAAACATTGGTCAAGCAAAGTAATAATTCCAGAATGTTACCTCCAGAAGAGAGATGATTTTGTCTTTGTCCTTGCGGACTTCTGCAACTTCCTTCTGCATAAATTTCCCGACCAATTCATTCTGCATAAGCAAAAATTATATATTGTTTGTTATATTGTGGTAAATTCTGTTGAAATACATTTTAAAAGCATGACAATTGATGCGATTTGTCAACATTGCTAATAACGCATTAGACATTAGCATTGTTGAAGAGAGGGGAAGCTCAATACCTTGAAAAATTTCACATCTTCCTCTTCCCGTTGACGGGGACTCGTCTGCACAGTTTGCAGTAAATTTTCATTGGGGATTTCCGTTTCATTTGTCGTTGTGCCGGACATTGTGTTACTAAAGGCGGCAGACAAACATAAACCCATATGAAATACATCTTAGGAGCAGAAATATAACTTTAGCAGGATTCTTGACTTTTCATGTTAACGCATATAGTATTTTGTGTCCTAATGCTAATTGGCAATAATGCTTGGGGGAAGCTGGGATTAAAATGGGCAGTAAATATGCAAGTTTACTCCCTGTCTAGTTGTGGCACAAGAGGAATATTCCAGAATTGGATTGTTGCTTGTGTTGGAAAAACGTAATCACTGTCCTCCATTTCGGGGATATCCATCCTCTGAGCACAGTCACTTGTAATTACAAATTCTTCCCTAGTCAATTATTATGAAAACCTTACACGCGTGACTAAAAGGCAATATTATTTTCCTCTGATTTTTTGCTGCAACTTTAGTTACGGAATCCCAGAACCACAGTTTTTATAAAATTGCCTGGAATTTTAGAAATACTTGTGGACTACGGTCAAATCACTGCGTTCGCCCTCACAAAATATACACTAAGGAAGCCTGTTTTCCCACAAGATATTAATACATACATCCCTTTCTAAAATCTTAAAATACATTTTAAGCCCGATTTTTGAACGCATGGCTTAGGACCCACCAATGTAATGAGGAAACCGCGTAAGTCCTACACGCATTCTCAATCTTGGGCCAAAGATTCCGTTTGTTAGCAAGAGTTCAATTCTCAATAATGTTTTAAATCTAACCAAGTCACCCGTAATTTATAAAATAGGAAATTAACGCGCACTTGAAACAACTGAAGAAACTACGGCCCTGTTATATTAGAAAAAAATGAAATGTTTCTTACACTTATTTGAACTCTAGCGTAGCAGTGGAAATTGGAGCAGTCGATTTGATTTTACTTTAGCTGGACAAAGCTGGAGATGGACTGAACGAAGGCAAAGAGTTTGAGGCTAAATGTTGTTGCTTTGTCTTCGAAAAATGTAATTATATGCACAGACGTATGTAACTTGCACCGGAAACATAATTATTCAGGTAATAAAGCAGTGGAGTCAGCCGAGAAGACACTGGAATGCAATGATTTGTCAAGTTCGAGTGCAAGTTCATACTATTTTTAATCCTCATTTACCTTCATGGCTCGAGAGATGACTATTTAAATTCTGATAAGTAACTTTGTTACATTTCTCTCTCTTGGATGTGATTTCTTGAAAACACGGGTGAAGGTGAATGACAGGACAAGGCCATATGTAAAACGGCAAGGGAACAAAAATGTATTGAAACCAACATGTATTTTTCCTTAATCTACACAAGAAGCCATTTTCATCGAATCATTGGGATTTTAAAGCAGCGGTTTGAATTTTTGAGCGCAGGTCTGTGCGACACACCCCATTTTCAAAAATTCAATTAAGTATTGACATATTTTAAATCCATTCAAACCTTTCGTCGTCATCTGTTTGTGAGTGTAGAAAATTCATCGATTAGTCAAAACCAAGTGCAAAGTATATTGCAAGAATTAAATTTTGTAGATAAATCCTTACATATTTCTGTTTAGCTGCACAACTAGCATTACTGTGCATTGTTGGATAAAAACACAATGATCACAACAGTATCAGGTTTAGAATACATAAAAACTCACGCGGGTATAATTTTTGTATGTCCTGCTATAGTTTAAATAACGGATACAACAATAACAAAACGTACATTGAGTTCAACATCACAACGACCATAATTTATTGCAAAAACAAACCATTCATTAGAGCTGCGCAGTGAGCCGATTCCCGCTACTTGCGCCACCTTCCCCTTCAGTACAGAAACACTCCCAATGGGCTCAATCAGCAGTTTTACAAGGCTTGGAACTGCATTGCATGTTAGTAATAATAATAATTAGGATTAAATCGCGTGGCGCGGGGTGGCACAAAAGATTCTAGGATAACGTTGATAGGTTGGAGGGACTTCACACTCAAATGGAGCTCCATAGGTGGCGGGCTCCTCTACAAACTAAAAATGTGATTTGACAGCTGGATTCTATGGCAGGTTACTCATGACGGAATCATAGTGCACACGGGGGGCGGTTCAGTTCATCACAGTCAGCTTCAAGGGCACAGGTAATCCTACAGGGTGAATAAGGGGACAGTCTTCGTAGTGAGGGAAGGGCGGGTCCAAGACATAAAGGGCGGAGCAATCACTACTACCAGTCCTCCCTCTCTCGTACTCTTTCCTTCGAGCTCCGTCTAAAATAAAATAATATGGTTACAAAAATCAAGTCAAAGTAAATGTGATAGGTCAAAGGTTAGGTTAACATGTAGAATACCTTGAGGATTGATTCTCATGTCCATCTGGACCTATTCGCTTATGAATGGCAATGTCGAAGCTACTTGACGTAATAGCGGAGACTGGGGACGGGGTATGGGATTTGGAGGAGGAGTCAGAATTATCGGATCCACGGCGACTGCTGGAAGCGGAGTCGTCCCCTCCACTGCTGCTATTTTTTCGATGCTCCAGAGATGCTCGAGGAATTCCTAACGGCTCATGCTTGTAATGCATACGACTTAACGGCAAGTGACCGTCGGAACCTCCGGACGCTCCACTCGGCGGACCGCGGGAAGACGGGGAGGAGAATTGCTGGGCGACGAGTAGATGGCGGCCACTCAATTGTGGGGATAAGACCACGTGGTCGTAGTCATGGCCACGACTGGATTGGGTCCGGCTCAGGAGTCCAAGCCCGAAACTTGACACAGTTGACCCAGACTCCTGGGAATCTGAGCGCTGGATCCCTTTGAATTGACTCTGGACATGAAAATAAGCATTAATGATTTGTGGATTTGACCTTTGACCTAGCTAGTATAAAAACTTGCTTGGAAATTGGGGAAATCCGTAACGGGTGGATGATTTTCCAGGGGAATATCAAAGTTGGACGATCCTGAGGAATCCTTCGAATCGCTTCTCTTCTGCCGCATGGATCCCTCCGCCTGAAGATAAAAACCACAATATCAAAGGGAGTAATTTAATTTAATTGTCTATTAAAATTGAATTCACTCACCAGGCCAAGTGTGGTCTCCAGCCGACTTTGTCTTCGGAAACTGACTGATTTGGGGGATTTGGAGGAGGGGTTGGGGGCAGCAAGACGAGCAAGGGCTGGGTTTTTGGCAAATGCGCTGGCAAGGGCTCCACGCAAGGGCGGCAGGTCAGAGTCACCTGCTCGAGACATGAGGTAGGGGTATCTCCATGGTGATTTAGGCGGGTCCATTTCAAATCCGCGATTATCCAGTCCCCTGGCTCCTCGGGGATAGGCGTGTGGATTATGGATTGGCTCAGCGTCGTCGGAGCTCCTCCCTCTCCTGGACAGCGTCCTGGAAATCAAAAATGTAGAAAATGCAATGTTAAATATTGTCATAGATTTAAAATAAAGAAGAATTTCTCTAAGTCTGCTTTGTTGGGAAAGGCTACCATTTAAAGATACCCTTTTTAACTGGATTTTACCCCTAAAATAAACTAAATTCTAAACTACTTCATACCCCAATAGCTCATTTGTTTACCCCCAAATACACTTGTTCCACCCTTTTAATACTTGTTTATACATAAGGTTTTAATGATACAAATATTATCAATATCATCAACGGAAAAGTTGATGATATTGATACATACATTCGCCAATCAAAACTGAATAAGTCAAAGTTAACATAACAATCGAAATCGCCGCAACGGAAAAGTTGTTCAAATTTCCTCCTGAAGCCATCACAATACCAATTGGACAGAATTAACGTAACAATCTGTTGTTAATTCATAATATGAATGTGTATGTGTCAATATAATGTGAATGTATGTATCAATATCATCAGGGATGGGCAAAATCCTTGGATTTTAAATCCTGAATCTTCAAAATCCGGATTTAAAATCCTTTTTTGGATTTTAGATTTTCAAAATCCAAAAATAATAGAAAGATTTTGGATTTTAGATTTTCAAAATCCAAAAATATAACAAGGATTTTGGGATTTTGGATTTTGTGGATAAAATTCTAAAAAGATTTCCAAAATCCTTTACAAAATCCAAAATCCTTTTTGCAAGTTTCAGTGCCATTTTCAATCATTTTATGTACAAAATGTGCTTTTCCGGGGATTTGCCC
>JAAXYW010001704.1:0-19589 GCA_036851895.1 Orthonychiurus folsomi | reverse complement strand
AAGGTTTTAAAATTGTGTTCACACGGACGGAGTTTATTTCTGTGTGTGAGCTCCGGCTCTGCTCTGCCTTTGGTTGTGGATTTGAATTGGGGAATGGGCGGCTCTGATTGGTCGTTGGGCACAACGGCCGTTGAGTTCCCAGCGAGCCCAATGCTCGCATGCAATGCGGTGCAGTCGCAGTGGACCAGCCTGCCCGTGCATTCTAATGCATTGGGGGCATGGCGAGACGACGACGGGCTATTAATTCATGGGACAGACTTTTCCGTGTTCCCATGATGGAATTCTATGTTTTGCACTAAATGTGGACATGGAGGATTTTTTTGTTGTTCAATGGAACACCTCTTCATGCCCACTGCCCACAACTAGATAGAGATTGAGATTAGTGACCCTGGATTACAGATTGACTGTAATCCGTAACCCCATATGACATGATTCAAGGATGAAATCCGAGTAACACTTAACCCACTGATAGAAAGAGCCGACTGTGATAATCCGTAATCATTTCCTTTAACCTTGCAAAAAAATAATAAAAAGTAATCTTATTGCGAAATAATTTTTGGAATATGTTTTGTTTCCATTACAATGCATGGAATTAGTAAATTGTAATCATTACTAGTTGAATTGAAATGGTCGCACGTCCTTTCAAATTCAATTCCAAAGAAACACTCAACGTCCGGATTTAAAACTTTTATGCTGATTGAAGCTGAATAGCGAACTGAATCTCATGTCACGCATCCGTAGCTCGAGTTGCGTTTTCTATTACCTTTTAACTCAGAGCGACCAATTTCGAAATTTGTTGGCTTGCCATTTTTTACAAAGTAAAAATAGCTGGAACAATGGAATCTCGGCAGATGCAATGAAAACTTTGAATTAAAATTCGGATTTGGTGAACCTGATTTACCCAATTCGAACCTTCGAATTAAACAACACAGCATCGAGGTTCACGCAAAACATATGTGACATTACCACAAATCACGATTCTTCAAAATTACCAAATTCCTTTCCATCACGACCCAAATCCCCCCAAGTAAAACCTTCAAAATCATCACATCAATCCCATATTCCAATTCGCCACAGTACATCCCATCTTCACCATTTGACCTTTCCAATTTCCATCCACGTCCCATCATATCCCTCCTATGGCAACCACCTTTTCCACTCGGATCCGGAAATTCCCCAGGTAAATCCTCGTATATGTACCCGAGCTTTGCATCCCTCAGGTTATGAAAATTGAAAACTCCATGTCCATCCCCATATCCACCTGCTGCTGCTCCGTAGTACACGGACGACGACGTTGGCTCAGATTTCTCATGCAGTAAAAAACAGATTCAAGTCGGATCGATAAAATCCGAGCAGATTTTCTCTTCCAAGGGATGTGATACACGGAGGAGGCTTTGATTTGATGAGCCAATTGCATTGTTTTGGGTAGAAATGGTGGATTGTACATGATAAATGAGTTTTTAAAAAAACGATAAACAGCAGCGTGCAATAAATGAACAAAATAATGACACGATTCCATCCCAACAATCCCAAATCCCGATGACAACATAACATCCAAGTACCACACACTCGACTTTCCCCACCAACTTTCTCCCCAAAAATACCCGACATCCACTCCACTTTCCACCCCAGACAACCCGAGGATAAATCGATGAGGAAGAGCAACTGGTGTGTCGTTCTTGCGTCCACCCTTAGGTTTTCCCCAGCCAGGCTGAGAATTTTCTCCAGCTCAGCCAAGCTTGGCTCTCTAAAAACTCCAAGTTTTAGTTGTAGTTTGGGAGTCCAACGTGTGCTTGGGAAGACGACGGGTGGACAGGAGCGTAGTTTTAGGATTTTAGTTAGACGCGGAGCGGAGTCTGTTGCTAAATTGTAGTCTAAGTCAGTGCTTTTTAGGGGGTAGGAATTGTGGGCAAGTGGAAACGGTGCGGACTAACAGGGAATCTTACAAGAAAAAGACTGCAGGAAACGATATACGTATAATTGACGAGCTTTAGATGATCCACTCTTTCAAAGTGAAGGAGGTCGGGATGCTTTCACCCAAAATGCAGAGATCCGTGAGGATCAATGAGTCCCAGTCAGTTTTCCATTTTCTTAGCTATGGTTTATTGGGAAATTGGATTTTGATATACTAGTTGCAAAACGCGGAAAGAATTGTTCTTGTTCAGAAAATTGTCAAATTTTGCTGACAAACCCTGGCAGTAATTTTTATTTCTTTAATTGTCCATAAATTAACGACTATATTTTCTCCAATTAGGATCCTCATGCTCTCCGAGAAGGCCCGCTTCGATCACGTGATGGCGGGTTACCTCCACAAAAAGTCAAACGGAGCCGCCAAATGGACGCGCCGCTACTTTATCCTTTTCCAGGTTCATTAAATAACCAAGTCACATACAATTCTTGTACAGTTTTTGATATAATTTTATTTTTCGCATCAATTTCCCCCAGAACCTCCTGTTCTACTTTGAAGCGGAGGGTGGGGTCCGCCCCTCAGGCGTCATTTTCCTCGAAGGCTGCTACTGCGAGCGCCTAATTTTGAAAGAGAAACATGTGAGTTTTATTTCTGTATCGTTTTTTTTGTATTGATTGCCGTTCGTGTGTAACATTTCGTGTTTGATTTAATTAATAAGCGCTGGCTATGCTAATGCTAATAGGAAAAAAAAAAGTCTGGGGGCGGGGAATAGCTCCAGCACAGCGCTGTGCATATTTGATGAGTTTATGCCCGTGCAAATATGAAGAGTTTGATGTGTTGGCACAAAGGGAACAGTTGTGATGTGGAGATAACACAACTGTGTGTGGAAAAGATTAACGGAGTAGTAATCGTCAATTCCATGCAATTCTTATTATGAAAGGGGCATATGCACATAGCACTAACCATAAAGGCGTACGTTTTTTCGTCAACAAATGCTGCTGCAATTTGAAATTGTGATTGCGAATTTGGAATTAAACAGCACAATGGATAATGCGTTCGCACTTATGCAAGCACGTGTGTAATTTATAATATTAAATTGTGTGATTGTGTAATTCCAGTACTACTTTGGAATAACCTACCGCCGTGAAAACCTTCGACACTATGAATTACGGGCAGAGTCGGAGTCGGACTGCAAGGCATGGATTGACGCCATCCGAACGGCCAGTTTCAACAAATTGCTCCTTCAAAAAGAGGAGTTGGAGCAGAAGTACTTGCATTTGCTTCAGGTCATCAGAATTCCTCAGCACGTTACCCTTAGTCCAATTACATTTAAATACTAATTACTTTAAACAATGCAGATCGTTGAATCAGAGAAAACAGCCAAATGGCAGTACACGGTCCAATGCGAGCAGTTGGCAACTGAAATCAAGAAATTGAGATCCGAGGTGAAATGCACAATTTAATTTGCATTACATGTTAAAATTGCATTTTGTAATAAAATCTCGAATTGTTAGCTCTGCGCTTTGAAAAAAGAGTGGCGCTTAGGAGGCGGCTCCACGACGGCAAACCTGACCCCAGGTCAAACCAGCCTCGAATCCGAAGACCTCAAGAAAATCAAAAAAGTTCAAAGTTTTTTTCGTTGGATGGCTTTGCCGGAGGAGGTGGAAGCAGATCGTGGATGAGTACATCAAATCCCCACATGCTGAGGCAATGAGGAAAAGGAACAGGTACAAAATAGCAGCGTGTATTGTTCTTGTGTTGCAATTAGATGGTGAAAATAATTCAAAATGTAATGGGAGAAAGCAGGCTTTTGGCGTGCATGTGCATATAGTCAAGCGTATTACGTTACGTTTACGTTATTCACCATTAGCATTACGGGGCTGGTAGGGACACATGACACTCCACTACTTCTCGGGCTTGTGTCAATTTGCCGTATTGACTCAAGGTGGACCTGGATAGACTCCCGCTGTTGAGTACATAATGTGCACTTTGAGACCCGCAGTTGTGTACCCAACTTATCAACCATCGTTTGCAAAGGGATCTATCCGTATTAAGAATGCAGGAGTTGGAGTGGTAATTCCTCCAAATACTATAGCTCGGGTATTCAGAATGGAAGGGAATTCTGGTAGTATTAGATATTTAGAATGTGCTTCGGAGTGCTTTTCCATGGAATGACATTATTGGAGTGGAATTGCAAGCCAGTAATTTGTAAACACGTGAAAATATTATTATACAGCCAAAATTGGTCAAATGTGTATCACTTGTTAGTGTATCATATTAGAACTACTGGCACTCTTTAGAAATTTACCATAGTGAAACCAATGCAATTTCAATTCCGAATTGATTCTATGAAATAGCGTTACAACAATTAATGCAAAATGCAATCCTCCATATCATTTCCAGCTTGGTCTTCCGAATGGTGGAGGCATGAGGAAGAGTACGTGGAACAATTGGAGGTCGTCGTCTCCGGTTTCCTACGACCAATGCGAATGGCGGCCAGTTCAAAATCCCCACCAGTCACTCACGAGGATGTGTCCTCCATTTTCCTGAATGTTGAAACTGTGAGCTACTGACTGCCCACTAAATACTAATATGCAATTGCAATTGTTAAATTAACAATATTTCGCATTTTTTCCAATAAAACCCAAACAGGTCCTCTTCCTTCATCAGATTTTTCTGAAGGTACGCCCCCTACCGTTGTACAATTCAAATATCAAATTAACATGGCTAAATTCTAACGTGTACTATTTGCAGGGTCTCACAGCACGAATAGAGCAGTGGCCAACGCTAGTCTTAGGTATAGGCAAGTACGGAGGAGGGGGGGCACAATTGAATCCGAAAATTCAAACCCGACCCTTTTTATTCTCTTAAATTCTTCTCTGTCACGAGTCGTAAGCGCATGCTCAGTTTGACGTGGATCCAGTTGATCCGTCGTCCATATTCAACTAACTTGTTTTGATGTACTTTTCTGCTTGGCTTTTTGCTTGTAAATCTATACATTGTACAAATGGATACGACTAATGCATTCGTGTCCTTTTCCCGTGCATCTGTTTCCTGTCACATTCAATTTTACCCGGGGGTAGTACACATTAATACTTGAGGAGAGATCAAGTACAACAGTGTCTTTTCAGTGTTAATTGAGTGTTGTAATGTAAATTTGTACAATTTCCACCCCTTGTTGCACGTAAAATAACACACACAGATGGCTCAAACCTAAAAAACACATGTTTTGCAAATTCGCAATGTCGCTAAATTCTCTACAGCTTGCCGCCGGTTGCCTGCTTGTAGTGTCCGACAAAAACCGGACATTTTCCGTTCACTTTGACCCGACACGGAGCCTTGCGATCGTAATCATTTGGCTATAAACAACCAAAAATCCATACTACAAAATTCTGCCTGACGGAAATGACACTTTTTTCCAGTTTTCCACTTTCCATTCTATTATTCACATTCCGCCCATCTTTTTTCCAAAGTTAAAAAATGGAACGGAATTTGCACACAAATGCGGGAGTCAAACGATAACCACGAAAACGCCAGCAAATCACAGAACAGAAAATGGCGTGTCTGGCTCCAACCCAACCCTTTTCTTGAATTGGAATTTGCTGCATTTGATCCATTTAAATTTGCAAACTTGCAGAATTGGAGCGAATATCCATGACTTAGAGATATTTGCGTTTTGGGACAATGTACTACTTTTTTGAAAGCAGTTTCTTTTTTTTTCATTTTCACCATTTGATGACCCGGGGTTTCCCACCCAATGAATTGAAACGCCGCAAGGCTCCCCTCCCCCTTACGTACGTTAATTGGCTCGTAGATGCTGAACATGCAAAGAGTAGAGATTGATTTGAGTGGAGAGTAAATTTGTGTTGGAATGTGTAGGGGACTTGTTCGACATGCTGTTGCCTATGTTGTCCATTTACCAGGAGTACGTACGGAATCATCATTACTCACTCCAGGTAAGGGAACTATGTTGTGCGGGATTTCTCATCGGCAGGAATTCTACACTAATTTCCAAATGTAATGCTAACAAACTGCCTTAATTTTTTGAAATCAGGTCCTCACTGAATGCAAACAGCATCCTCTGTTCGCCTCCGTTCTGAATCGCTTTGAGAACAAACCGGCTTGCCAGGGCAGGAGTTTGGAGACATTCTTGACTTACCCCATGCATCAGGTGAGGGGATTTGGACTACAAAACGAGATTTCAGTTGTGAGAACGTGAGCGTCAAGGCCAAAAAGATAATTTCAAAATAATTTATCCATTTTGCAAAACAATATTACAAATGCAGAGATTTCTCAATTGGGGCAATTACTGGCTACGCCTTCTGAAGATACGTTATCGAAATTCAGCCGCGATGAATAAGTTACATCAAAAGAAACATGGAATAGAGTGGGAATTGCATGAAAATTATGATGATCACATTCTTTAACTAGGCTAATTCCGTGTAGAACCAAATTAATGCATTACAGATTTTAAATCCATCATTATTATACCTTTAGATCCCCCGCTACATCATAACCCTCCACGAGCTCCTCGCCCACACCCCGTACGACCACGTGGAACGCAAGTCCCTGGAAACCGCCCGCACCCAACTCGAAGAGCTCTCTCGCCAAATGCATGACGAGGTCAGCGAAACAGAAAACTTGCGAAAGAACTTGGCAATCGAGCGAATGATCGTAGAAGGATGTGACATCCTCTTGGACGTTAATCAAGTCTTTGTGAGACAAGGCTCCCTCATCCATCTCGTGGATGCTGGGAAAAAAGGAAGAGCCCGTATCCTCAAATTAGAAAAAGACGCCGTCCGCCAAGCATTCCTTTTTACAAACCACCTAATTTTAACAACTCGAGCCACAAATGGTAGACTACACCTCGTGCCATCTGTTGGGAGAATTAGCTTAGCTGACGCTACATTGATAGAGGATCCTTCGGAAACCTACGAGATTGAACCCACATGTGACAACATCTCAATCTCAAGTCAATCCAGCTATTCAGACTCTTCAAATTCACAGCTGATTAAGAAATCCGCGGAAATGGCACATGGAGGATTGGATTTCAAAATAATATTAGATACAAAAAATGGCCCTTTGAATATCCATCTCCTGGCGCCATCTGCTCAGGAGAAACATGCGTGGATCAGTGACATTTGTCAATGCATGGACAATGTGCACTTTAATGATTTGTTACATGGATCTGACTCTGCGAGTGTGGCTGTACCTCACAGTGTGAGGACGGACCCGAAGCTTTTCAAAGATGATATTGACATCCGGTTTAGTCGGACACTCAATAGCTGTAAAGTACCACAAATTAGGTATGCGACGCCGAAGAGGTTGTTGGAGCGGTTGACGGATTTAAGATTCCTGAGCATTGACTTTTTGAACACGTTTCTCCTTACTTATCGCGTGTTTACGGACTCTATTACTGTATTGGAGGCTTTGAAGAAGGTGTACTATTGTGCGGAGCCACTGGACTCGATGATGGGAGAGAAGTGAGTTGGCGTTTGTCATATTTGCATATTTTAATGTATTTAATAGTAGTTAATGCTGTAATGCACTCTCTAGTTTTGAAGAAGGTGTACTATTGTGCGGAGCCACTGGACTCGATGATGGGAGAGAAGTGAGTTGGCGTTTGTCATATTTGCATATTTTAATGTATTTAATAGTAGTTAATACTGTAATAATAATTAATACTCTCTAGTGTCGATGGGATAATAAAAGAGGACGACGTCCGCTTGGAAAACTTCCGCCGCATCAGCACAGCCAGCACAGTCAGCGGCTACGGTACAGAGTCAGAGCGTGACCCGAGTCAGTTCTATGACCCAAAAGGACCACATTGGCGCTGGTCCTTTCGTAAAAGTAAGTACTTCAGTTCTACCAGCATTATTTACACTTAAAAATTCAGACTCTAACCTGGTCACAGTGGAGGAGGAGTCAAAGAACCTTCACCTCATGCCCACTGCGAGTCCGAGCAGGAAGAAATCTGTCACACTTAAATGTGGAGGACATTGGCGGTCATTTGATTGTTCCGACTGGGAGTGGGAAGTACTCGAGCAGTGAGACGCTGACGGAGCATGTGAGTTAGGATTGTAGCAGTAGGGTTTATTTTTTGCAATTTTGCGATTTGAAACTTTGTTTTGCAGAAAATCGGAGGGAAGAAACGGCATTCGAGTGTGACGTCAATATCGTCGGAGGCATCCGAGTCGGAGCCGGAGGAGGAGCATACCCTCCTTCCTACTACAAGTAGTGCTGTTAACTGTGAGTTTTTATAAAGTTCACGTGCTTCAATCTTAGATAATGGGAATGCCCTATCTCCGAGGTCAAAGGTTAGGTCAAGTTGAGACCTCAAGAGAATTTCTCAGCACAGTCTCCTGAGAACAATGATATGTCACATGCAATGTTTCTCTTCCATTTTGTCCAAGGTCAATGCCCTATCTCTGAGGTCAAAGGTCAAGTCAAGTTGTGACCTGGCCTGGCCAACCCTGCTGACCTCCTGAACATTTTAAGCTATCAATAACCTCTATCGGTTCAGTGGTTTCGGAGGAGATAGAAGACAGACACACAAACACACATACACACAAACATTCCATTTTAGTATGTGTATGATAGACATAAAAATCAAATCCATTTCTAATTCCAGCCCCCTCCACAACACGTAAAACCTCCTCAACCTCCATCTACGCCTCCATCCTCCAGCGCCGAGCCTCCAAACAGCGTCCCTCCTTCATTGAATCCGAAATCTCGGGGAATTCCTCCACGCCCCGCTCCAGCTTCCAAACGCACTGCGGCTCCGAGTCCCCTCAAATGTCCTTCCAAAGCCGGCGTCGTCGTCACGAGCAGTCGCCAATCCCAAAGACGTTCAAGTTCCGCTTCAGCCGCTGCCGCATTCGCAATAGCAACGGCGGGGAGTCAAAATAGTCGATTGGCGGGGCAAACTGAGATCATACTGCCGGAAAATGAGGAGCTTAAATTTGTGAGGCCAAGGAAGGAATCCGTACTGAGTAGTGCGGCTACAATGAGGGTACTCAGTGTCCTTCGCCATTGGGTGGCGAAACACTCACAGGATTTTGAGGATTTGAAATTGAGTAATTTGAGTGTTGGATTTTTGGAGGATATTCTTTGTAGTCCGGCTTTGCTTCCAGCGGAGAATAAGGCGGCGAGTCAATTGCTGAGGTTGCTTACTAGGGATCAAGTGGAGAGGATTGATTTGAGTGGGCTGTTTATGGCGTGTCAGGTGAATTTGTTGTGTGGGAATGTTGTTTTCTTAAGATTTCCTTTGCTTATTTGTGTGTATTAGGCGAAGGAAAACATAGAGTCCTTGTCAGCCCTGGAGATTGCAGAGCAAATGACGTACCTGGACCACCACATCTTTGTTTCCATTCGATCAGAGTAAATTAAATGTTGCAACACTGCAATACATTGATATCAAATACAAAATTGACAATTTGTAGGGAATTCCTCGGCCAAGCTTGGACGCGGGACAACAAGGAGGTGAAGGCCCCACACATCACACTTATGACCCGCCGATTCAATGAAGTGAGTCGACTCGTTGTGTCTGAGATCATGCGCAGGACGACCCAGACTGCCCGCCTTCAGGCAATGGAGAAATGTATGGTTATATCTGTGGTAGTATATATGGCTATATAGTATAATGGTGGGCAGGGTATCAAATATTAATTTGTGGTAGGGGCCGCCGTGGGAGACATTTGCCGGGTTCTTCACAATTTTAATGGTGTCTTGCAAATCTGCGCCGCATTCACCAACTCTGCCGTCTTTCGGCTCAAGAAGACGAATGACAAGTTGTCTAAAACTGTGAGTAAAGCGTAATGCTTTTTTTTTTAGTAAACTCTGGATTTTATATCCTAAATATTATTATAAATATCTTTAAACCCTAAATTCCCCTACCTCCAAAACCTCAAACTAACGTAACGTTATTCCATCTAGACCCGTGCAACACTGGACCGCCTCCACTCTCTTGTCGGCGGGGACGGTCGTTTCCGCGGCCTCCGTGACGCCCTCCACCGCGTCGACCCTCCAGGAATCCCGTACCTCGGCATGTACCTCTCCGACCTCACGTTCATCGAGGAGGGGACTCCGAATTTCACACCTGACGGACTCTTGAATTTTGCAAAAATGCGCATGATCGCTCACGTCATTCGAGAGATCCGCCATTTCCAGCAAACCCCTTACAAAATAGAGCATGACCTAAGGGCCTCCAATTACCTTCGTGATCCATCACTACTATTGGACGACGATCAACTGTACAAATTGAGTTTACTCATTGAGCCGAAGCAGGGGCGGCTGACGAGTCAGTCCTCAACGACGGCTTGACTAAAAGTACCGCGGCGCCAGTCCTTGGCCGCCGGCGGTACAAATATTGAGTGAAAATATTTTATTGTTGAAATTAAAATTTATTCCATGTCAAGTGTCGTCGTCTTAAAGTTTGACCCCTTGACCTTGGCCTGGGTGAATAACACCCATTTCCAGTGTGCATTAATCCTACTGATATGACGTAACTTTGTGCACTACTTTTACCGTCTTTCGTATTTTATGCTCATGTTCAACCTCGTACTGTTACTACTACAAGTCTAATATCGGATATTTAAATGGCATGCCAAATACTGTACCTGTCTTTCTTCTACTTTGTGTGGGTTATTTATTATAGTTTAAGGGTTTCATGGATATGGTGCTTGGCAATTGCAGATTGCATTGCATGAGATGAAGAGTAAGATAGCGTTGGGAATTGAAATTGTGTGATGTAGGTTTTCAAATGTAATCTACGTTAGGTTGAGTTCATCCCTTTGGAGTGTTTTTACCATACGATACCATATCTTGGGTAGAACTGTGTTGGAGCTGGGCTTGAGCACAGTCAGGGAGTATATGTGTTATCTGAATACTTATAAATGTCATTAGAATCCAACCCCGCCTTCACCTCTATGATGACAAATAAAAAGTTCTGATCGTGAAATGTATTGTTAAGCGTGGATTCATTAAAGACGTAGCTATACCTTAGTGGCAAATTATACAACATGTTTTGTTTGTAGACTGATTAGTGGATTCACATTAATCCACATTATCGGGTTAGCATTACAAAAGGAGTTTTTGGCTAGGAATTGTCCACTTCCCCATCCCACGATCCACAGAGCCGAATCAATGAATTCTCCTCGCCTCCGTCTCAAAATTACCGAGAGGCACCGAGGGGCACGGCAAGACTGTACATGTATACATAGGATAATACATAGTATCCGACCACATCCCATATCTGCTCACTCTATCCAATACAAACAAAACACAGCTGAGTGGGAGCGAGCGAATGCTACCAAAGGGTAGGAAATGAAACTGTTTTCTGGTCTTAATCACGGCACGGCACGGTGGACGTGTGCGGACAGAGTTAAATTCCATTTAAAGTCCATAGTACAAATTAAAATGTTCATGTTGAGGATATCAAGGGATGTCGTTCATAAGTAAAGGCTGGCGCTCACCCCGAGAGCTTTGGGTGAAAACGAAATCCGGGAATTGGGAAAAGGTCAAAATCCTCCAGTTCCTCAGGTACCAGGAAAAATTTCAAATGCAGTTTACTATCCTTCATCCAGAATACATTGAGGGGAACCGCCGTATTTTGGAGAGTACCTCTAATTCTGCGTATGTTATTTTTTTTAGCATTTACGTGGTATTCCAGGATGCAGAAATTACAGAAGAACCGGAAAGGAGTCGTTATTTCCGGCGCGGTGCAATAATGCAGGTTTTCATGGGAGAAATTTGTTCACATTGTATTATTCTCACAGCCGTGAACTTTCATGTGAACAAGTTTAATCGCAGCGCAGCAATTCCTGTGCCGATTTTATTGCAAAAATTCCCGCATGTGTATGTCATATTTGAGTTTGCAAATTTAGCCAAAGCTGCATGCATCCCGTACAAAATGTTACGATATTCCAACGTACACGATTTGCATAAGCACAAGCACCGCCCCGTCCGGCTCATATAGGAAATTGGCAATTATTTCGCCAAGCACTGTACAATCCAAATGCACAGGCGCAGGATTACAAGAGAAAGTTGATCAGAATTACTCATGCACAGGGACTCGCAAGAGATGAATCAGAACCAGTTTATTTTGTAAGATTCAGAAAACCAGACGAAGAGCGCAGGCGCGCGCAATCGCAAAAATATGCGTAATGCATAAGTTCATGCAATGGATTAGAAAACTCAAGCGATTTCTCTCACGGCAATTTCACAGAAAAATATTTTATATTTTTAAACACACGCCACGCCGTGTGTGTGCCGTTAATCATATGAACTTCCCACAACTTTCAAACAAAAATCACATTGATTAATATGATCTTCCACATTAAGAAATCTAAAAGTGCAAAATTCTTCAAGGTCTAACTTAAGTTGCAATAACGTGGGTTGCCAATTAGAATATTAACCATTACAAGCACTGCACTATTGTAGTAGTCACAAATGCAAAAGGATTTAGCGGGAACCCTGTGGATAATTTTATTTTATTTTAAAAAAAAACAGATGACACAAGGTAATATAATTCACAATTAGCAGTTCAGCATTTCACTTGTACGCTAACGCGTTCGTTCAGTCCATAATCCACAAGCACCAATAAAACTGCACTTTTTATTTCTCACATGACACCCACTTTTCTGACGACGTGATTGACGTGTTTCTTCTCCGAGGAATTGGTCGTTCCGATGTGGATCCGGAGCCAAGCGTACAGGATGAAAAAACTGGAGATCCACAGGCAAGTCACGGACACGGCGAGGATGAGACCAACGAAACAAATCAAATTCAGCACCTCCGTCGCGATCATGGCAGCGGTCAGCCTATGTATAAATTGTGCAATGCTTAATATTAAAAACAATTAAAAACACAATAATTTATAAGAAAATGCGATAAATTTAAAATTATGTGTCAGTCAATTTAGGTTGCTAAAATCCCGAAAATTTCCATTTGGACAATATTTTGCCTATTTTAACACAAAAAGCTGAAATCACCCTATTTGAAAAATGAAAAACTTACATTTTGGCGAGAAAGTTGGCGTCGTGCAAGGAAGGAGCTTGTGCGTGGCTGTGAACTCAGAGAACTGAAAGTCAGGAGCAACGATGGCCAACAAATGAAATTTGACCCACGGCACAAACGTGCATGCCGTTACATCCATGGGAAAAGATTTCTGTGTTGTGCACTGAGTTGATTGTTGCAAGAAATTCTGCAAAATGTGAACTTGTTTGCAGCGCTGCGCACGCGGCGCGCCCTTCGGCTTGGCTAATGCTCAAATACGCACACTTTTTGCAACAGAATGACGGAATCACACCTCTGAAGCATAACTCGAAAAGCACAGCAAGTGCATGGTTATTTTCCTTATTAGCCAACGGCCTTTACTTAACATTTACAATTTAGGAAGCCCTCATATATTTTGAACAGAAGGAAACTATTTTGAATTGCCCTTCACCTCCACACGTGTAAATGTTACGTGTTTAATTTGAGGAGTTAAAAATAAAATAGGAAATCAGAATTGCCTTCTGACTTTCTATGGGGCAGCACACGTAAACATTATTTGGATGTTGCATTTGGTGAGATGAGACACGTATTTTAAACCTCCAGGTAGAAAGCAGAGAAAGAGACCATACCATACCATACCACACGTTATGCGCAAATGTTATGTGGTGGTTTAGGTGGTGGTAAAGGATCAGACGACTCTTGTACTGATTCATTAATAATGACTCATCCATTTCCACTCTCCGTTCATCCACTAATCATAAGTTTACTCCCGCATTACGAAATTAAAATTACATTTACAAATTTTGATATGACTCGTCAAAGTGCTCTACTACATTCGACAAGAATGGAAAATGCCGAAGGCAGAAGTTGCACTATTACATAGCTGACGACGGTGAAGGGCAGTTTTAGCCAGTTATTCTACTGATTAGTTGAACGTGTTCAAACACGCCAAATGGGATAGCAGTGGGAAATTGCATTTGAGCTAATGTGTGCCATAAAACGTAAAATTGTAAGTAAACATGCAATTAGCACAGTAAAATAGCATATTTGCTATAATTGCATTGAGATCATTTAATTTATATCGGAAATTGCCAGTGTTAGGATTCAAAATAGTTGCACCAAAAGAAAAAAGCTGCCGAGCTGAGTAAAATCTCGTTGTTTGTGTTTATTCTCTTTTTTGTCCTTCCTGTCCGCCTGTATTATTGGGCTGGCCATTACATTATTCGACTTTTCCAGCACCAGTATAATATATTTAATCATTAACATTTGTTTCATTTCACAATCATTTGTCAAAGTTTGAAATCTCGCGTCCACTTTTTTAGTACCAATTATCACATCAAATTTTTGAATATATTAAAAGCATTAAAGTTAAAGCTGGTTAGGCACACAATAATCCAATTTTTACATCACATCGCAATTCAAAATTCTGTTACCTAAACTTCTAGGCTTGCTCCTTCAATTCAAATTTCTTATATTTTTTAAACAAACTGAGAATTTGCTTTTCCTTGAAACCAAATGTATCAGGGAACCCAATTAGGAAATTCGTCTTCTCCTCTGCACTTGCACCCTTCGGAACCTCGTCGTGTGTTATTGCCCATATAATTTTCTTTGCATCCAAGTGCCCAAGAATTCGAAGGTCCGTCTTATGATTCAACTGGTCCATATTCACTACTACTGTGTTCTTCGCCTTGTCCAGTACACCCTGACTACTCTTCTTCCACAAATTCAATTCTTGATTGTTTCCAATGTTGTCAAGAGCATGTTTCCTTCCCAAAGCAACTTGGATTCCAACTTTATGTAAAATATTCCTTCGATTCGCATAGCTTTCGTCCAAATATAAAAATCGAAGTGCTTTTATTTTCGTCTTATTTGAAATCACAAGATTGGCTCCAGCTGTTGCTGCTTTTGCTGCTGCTTTAATGGCTGCTTTTGAACCTGGGTCAGGAGCCAAAGATGCAATTAAACTTCCTACTACATCTATCCCTTTCACTTTTGAATTGCCTGCATTTTTCAAAAGACCGGATGAAATATCTTCATAACTGTTTAGTGTTATGTTTAACGTGTCATTCAAGGCATAGTAGTATTCTTTCAATTCTTCATCTTGGCTGATTTCCTGAGGCACAGTAAACACGTACGGCTGGATGTCTTTAATATTAATTTTGTTCTTCATTTCCATAATAAGTTCGTTCATTTCTTGCCTAGACAGCCTAGATGAGTTTTCCAACTTCTCAACTACATTTGATACATAAGTTTTCAAATCTTGTATATCCTGCGTGTTGAATTGTATCCGATTGTCATGATTGTCCAATCGTCCGCTGTGATCTCCAACTTGCACGCTCAATTTTGAAATGATTTTTGTATGGCCGAGCAGTGCATTCGCCACTTCGGGTTCTATTTTCTTATTGTTGACCAATTCTTGGATTTGGGAATGGATGGAGTCCAACTGGAGGATGTCTTCGAGTGTGTTTTGAACGTACATGTTGTAGATTGGACTCACCCAGTCCTCGTCATCGTTGCATTCGAGAGGAAGATGAGCACGGATTTCATTGATGGCACGAATGTCCTGGACAGCTGCTTCCAAATCTCCGAGTCTAACATGTAAGGAACTTCGATCTGCCAGATACATGGATTTAGTAGTGAGTTTTTTTGGGTCTGGTTCAGCTAATTGAATAGCTTCATTGAAATGTTCCAGGGCTAATCGGTAGCACTGAATCCGTTCCATGGGAGAGCATGTTCCCAATTCAACTAGGTCTGAAGCCAGCCTAAAATGGGCGTTTGCATTTTTAGGCAGGTCTTTGACGATTCTCAAGCCATCATTAACTTTCTTTTCCAGTTTTGCAAGATCCGATTCGAAAATATCCATATTTGCGGTAGGGAAAATGTTTTCTGCAAATGGAAAAACAAATGATTAATAAAACTCTTAAGAAGTTAGCCCAAGCTGTAATTGCAAGACAGGTATAAGGTATGAATTATAATATATTTTTAGGTGACTTACTTACCTCTTTCTTCGGTGTACTGACTGTGTTAAACTGCGTCAAGTTGTTAAGGAGTGTTGTTGCTCTTAATGGATATGTTTGAACCACACGGAATCCCAAATGTTACGCGAATAGACAGAAAAACGATTTTCAGTTTCAGCGTGAAGGTTGTGTTTGTCGTCAGTTGAAATGTAATGAAGGAGTGCAGTGTACGTGTGAGTCATTTATTACGAGTCAGTGGAAGTGGAAAAGTGGATCTATTCAATCATGTGGGTTCGGTCTTCCTTTGCCGCCACCACCGCACTTAACTTGTATTTCTTTGCCCCATGCATGTTAGTTGAAGTATAGGGTGTGGACTAAACCTAAAGGATAGAAAATGAGCTGGTTTGAGTTAATTATGTTACTATGCTATTTTAGGTTTATGCTCGATTCATTTACGAATTTAGCAGTATGCATTTCCAATCCTTTTCAAGTCAAGCCGACTCCAAGCCTTCCAGACGGCATAGAATCTTCCGCATTTACCCACAGGACGGACGGACCGGCCCCGTAAAATTTTTTATGGCCTCCTTAACGACACCTGTCCGCCGCAGTACCTACTACTTTATGGATCAGCCGCCAGGTGGTCGGGGTGCCAATAAAAGAACCCAGTTACCTAATTAATATTATCCACTTTAAAAAGCGGAAAACAAGAATTTCAATGGGGAAAAAAAGTATTTTGTATTTTTGGAAAGTATTTTAAATACGTATTTTGTATTTTGACAAGCAAGTAGGGAAAGTATTTTGTATTTTGCTAACATTATCCAAGATATTAATGATGTTTCTGCCTTGGTAGAACGAATAAATCAAATCAAATCATTCTAGGGTAAATACCGCAAATGACCTAATTGAACGCGGGTGCTCTATTAAAAAACGGACCTTCGCGACCCGCGGTCAATTAGAAGCCAGCGCTCAATTCCCAGCGAAATATGGAAGGAGCATTGAGAAATCGAGGTATTTTGATCCGCGTTGAATTGGGACCCGCGTTCAATTTGGGCCCGCGCTCTATTTCCAGATTTAGCCATATTTGATCCGCGCTCTAATAGGGCTCTGCGCTCTATTTCCAGATTTAGCCATATTTGACCCGCGCTCTAATAGGGCTCTGCGCTCAATTTGAGCACAGCACTAAATTAGGTCATTTACGGTAGTTGACGTTTTTTCTACTTAATTTCAGTGATCTAAGAATTGAAGGACCTAAATTCGTTGCGGTTTTGCTTTACGCAATCTTGTGCAATTGTGTTCACGTTTTTGTATGTGTAAGCGAGTTTGAGGTTTGAGTTGTACTTGTAAGGTCAACCATCTAAATTAAATATTATACCAGGGGTATAGGGCAGGGTGGGGTGATAGATATGCCAGATGCCGACGCCCTGCCAGCCGCAACCTGATTTCGCATGCATTTCATATGCCCATAGACTGTACTTTTCTAATCTGTACTTAGAATTTTATAATGACTCACTCATTTCACGTTCTATTGCTACTCCAAAGATTCGGACTCGCATTAAAAGTGCAGCTCTGCATTTCATCATTCAAATACTTTACTTACACCAAAGTAGCACACCGCAGCGGTTGCAGCCACTCATTAATTTCTAGTGCTGCAAAATTTTGAACATTCCTTCAGGTTAGCTAAAACGTGCAACTCAAAACAAATATCGTAAGTAAATTTTTAGTGCTGTATTACCGTTTATTGTTATACTGCACAATTCAAATTTTGAAAATCTGTCTTAAATTAAGGATGATTTTGATTATACCTTTTTGCCAGCTTTTACGTACTTGTGCCAATATTGAATTCCCTATTCCAAATATGGATACTAGAACTCCACAATTCCACGTAAGTGTTATTAGTGGCAACCCGAACATGAGCAACGCAAATTTTCAAAACTGCAATGCCATCGGTCAGCAAACAGTTTACCACGAAAAGGATAAAGACAATACTCAAGCTTGCCAATCCTCAAATAATGGCAACAATGCAAACCAGCGGCCAGAAGATGACAAGTTTAAGAAAAGTACCGCAAAAAACTTAGCAAATCTTGCATCAGGGCAACAACTCATTCAGGATCAAATCGATCTATTGAAGAAAACAAACCAGTAATGTTTGATCACCAGCAAACTAAACCTACGTAAATTTAATTCATCTGATCATTTTATTTAGAGACTGTTCTGGCAAACTAAGTGTGTATAAAACGTGGAGTTGAGAAAGTCTCGAAATAAAAATGCCTTAATAAATTGGGTCAAATGTTTCACACAATAACGGAGCTTCTCAATTAAAATTAGCGCTTAATTTGAAACAAACTATAATGCCCATAGAATGCCAATAAATCATTAAAAAACCATCAGCACATCAAAGCCACAGCAACAAATGGATTTCTGCACAAATGTAGATATACGGTTAAATTCATATGCCGCCATCTCAATGAAGTATATTTGCCGCAATTTTGCATATACCGTAAATGTCCCAATAAACGCGGGTGCTCTAAGTAACGCCGGGTCAAACGCTTCTTTTTAGAAATAAACGCCGGGTCTTAATAAACGGCGGGTTCTAATGAACGCGGGGTTTCTGTATACATATGTCTATCCAGAGTTTGGTGATCAATGATTTTTAATTTTGGATTAAATCTTTTTTTTAACAAGGGATTAGAATTGAGTGTTGGAAATAAACAATAATCTGGACTGAGATTGAACTTACACTCAGAAAATAAACCTTGATCTGTTATTCACACCTTTAAAATTGAAATTTATTTAATAAACGCCGGGTCCGAATAAGCGCCGGAGCTCTAATTAACGCCGGGTCTCGAGGAGTCATTTTTAAATAAACGCCCGGGTGTTTATTGGGACATTTACGATAATTAATAAACGCCGGGTCCGAATAAGCGCCGGAGCTCTAATTAACGCCGGGTCTCGAGGGGTCATTTTTAAATAAACGCCCGGGCGTTTATTGGGACATTTACGATAATATTTTCAACTGATAAACCAATCCCTTGCTGTAAACTTTCCCTGGCATGCAATGATACATTTATGATACTAATGATACTAACGTGGAATTCATGTTGTGTAACATTGTCACTTGAATAAACAATCAATCAATGCATAAGATTAGGGTTCGCAATCCGACGGATCGGATCGGATCGGGTCGGATTGGATGGTTGATCCGATCCGATCAGATTTCCTAGGATCGGATCGAATGGTCGATCCGATCCGCAAAATCCGGCGGATCAGATTTCGGATCGGATCAAAATCCGATATTTAGCATGGAATCCGACGAAATCCGATCCGACGGATCGGATTGAATTGTCGATCCGGCCCGATCGGATTTCGGATCGGATTTTTTGGATCGGATTGCGAACCCTACATGAGATTATTTTCAACTTGTGTTTACAAACGAGCAATTTGGAAACTTGCGAATTATTCTGCTAAGCTGTGCATGTTTGAAGACTCCCGCTACGTTGTTCGCCTGTTAAATTAAATTCACCAATTTCTGATATAAAAATTCGGCTAAATTCGAAATTTGAGTAGTGCGATTGAAATCGGCCACTTTGAAACATAGATTCTACATAAGTTTAATAAGCGGACAAAATTTCAGCCAAATCGGGAGCGGACAACCTAGGTACGTCCGGGTTAGTAAGGATTTTCAAAACCAAAATCCATAACAAAATATTTCAAAATCAAAATCCTTTTAG
>JAAXYW010001703.1:0-19597 GCA_036851895.1 Orthonychiurus folsomi | reverse complement strand
ATTTCAAAAGTTGCGCAAATAGTTATACTCGGTCCGGGGCTACTCTAAAGTTAGGCAAAGAGATTTGCGCAAGTCATCTCTTTTGAATACGAAACCCCTAACAGTCGTGCGCAAATCGTTGCTTAGGCATTTGCCTGACTTCCAAGTTTTATTGAATACGATTTTTTAAAATTAGGCAAATTATTTGCTCAGCAAATGCGTAACTTTCTTTTGAATTTGCCCCCAGAGCTACTATAAGATTTTCCGCACTCGGTGCAGACATATGGGGTTTCTCCCAAGTGGATTCGCATATGACCGTTTAGGCAACTCTTGGTGCCGAATTTTCTCTGGCAAAATTCGCAAACTTGAGATTTTGCATGGGTGAGCATGTGTTCTTTTAAAGTGCTGGGAGAGGAAGATATCTTGTGGCACATGTGACAAGTGTTGGCTGCCAGTCCTTGGATTGTGTGACATTTTTGATGCAGCTTTAATGCCTGGGAGCTGGCAAATAATTTGTGGCAGACGATGCAGCCATGTCGTGCCTCCTCTAATTTTCTAATCGTTCGTCCATAATTTCTAAATATTCATAAACGTTTTAAATAACAATTGCACCCAGGAATAATGCTAGATATAACGAAACACAGACCTGGCCATCTTGTTCTCGCATCTTCGTAGCAGAACCTGTAGTTTTGTCACACCATCCAGTTTCCAATCCCCTTCCGACATGGCAAACTTCTTAACTAATACATTGTAGTGTATGCGCTTATGATGATAAATAATACACTGTATAAATAATTGTGTCGTAATTATTTATTAACACCAAAGGAATATTTACAACCGTATAGGGAGGATTCAAGATTCAGAATGAATAAAAAGATCGAGTAGGATTCATCATTCCCCGGTTTCTGACCGTGGGAAGTACCTAGGGGAAGTACCTAACATTGCCCGCATCCGGGGCTGCTAACCACATGGTGTGTACGGATACTACATTCCTTTCCCCCCACAGAAAATAAATTAGAAATTAAATGTTTTTCGGTTTTAATCCGTTGTTGAACAAATCACTTAGTATTATGGGGTCCAGAGAAACTCGCATCAAACCTGGGTGGAGGTCTGCGATTTCGCATAGGGCGATTGATGGGCACATGAGCCGGTGCTACTGGAGCAGGCGATGCTGGTGAAACTATGATGGGGGTTTCAGGTGTGGAGGGTGGAGACTGGAAAATCTCCGGGCTAGCGGGTGATGCTGGAGACACAGGAGTAGGTGGGCTTCCAGGTTTCCTTGGAGAGGGTTGATGGGACCAAGATTAAAGCGGGTTGGGATTTCGGTGTTGATGAGATGGTCAACGTAGCGCTTGATATTTCGACCTGATGTGTCAATGTCATATGAGACTAGTCCACGTTGTGTGGTTATGGTGCCAAAAGACCATTTTGGTTGGCTTGGGGTGTGGGTTTGGACCCAGACCTTCTGTCCAATTTGGAAGTCTCGACCCTTGGTTCCATGGTTGAAGGTGACCTTCTGTCGATCTTGAGACTTTGCAACGGTAGTTGCGACTGATGGTCGAATGCAGTCAAAGAGTGTCTTAGGTCGTTTTTTTATAAGGAGTTCGGAGGGGGCTGCACCTGTTGTAGCATGAGATGTGGTCCGGCAGTTCAGTAGAAACTGGATGGAGGAAAGAATCAACATTCTTTCCAGAAGCTGAATTAAGCGCATTCTTGAAGGTTCGGATGAACCGCTCAGCTTCTCCATTTGATCTCGGATGATATGCTGATGATGTGGAATGACGGATTGCATTTCTTTTGCAGAAATTTTCAAACTCCTGGGATATGAATTGGGGTCCGTTGTCCGAAACCAAATGCTCCGGGATTCCAAAACGGGCAAATGTTTCGCAAAAAAAACGGATCACTGATGATGAGGTGGTGTTTTGATTTAATTTGAAAACTTCGGGCCATTTGCTGTGAGCATCCATAATGACCAACCAGTTCAATCCTAGAAAGGGTCCTGCTAGATATACATGTACTCGTTGCCAGGGTTTTTCGGGAAAAGCCCAAGGGTGAAGAGGAGCACTTGGAGGATTTGGTTGAACTTGTGCACACTGGACACAACATTTTGCCAGAGATTCGATGTCCTTGTCGATTCCAGGCCACCACACGTATTGACGGGCAAGAGATTTCATTCTCACAATTCCGGAATCGGTTTCGTGTAGTTGGGCAAGGATGGATTGTTGAAGGGATTGAGGGATGATGACTCGAATTCCCCACATGACAACTCCTTGCACTATTGTTAATTCTTCTCGCCGGTGGAAGAGTTGCTTAATGCTGTCCGGTATCTCCTTGCTGTCGAGTGGCCATCCGTTTTCGATCCATCGGATGACTGTGGACAAGTTTTGTCCTTTGAAGATGCGATGCGCACTTCTTTGGCTGTGACAAGAATGGTGTCTATTGTTGTGGTGAGCACTTCACACATGTGAAGTTCTACTTCCTCTTAGGATTTGGTTGAATCGTCCAGAGGCAAGCGAGATAGGGCATCAGCATTACCATGCTGATCCGTAGGACGAAACACAATGCTGAAGTCGAATCCGCTCAGATAGAGAGCCCAGCGCTGGAGTCTTGCTGCGGCTAGTGAGGGGTTATGGTGATTTGGACCAAAGATAGCTATTAGTGGCTTATGGTCAGTCACTAAGTTAAACTTACGTCCGCACAGAAATTTAAAAAATTTCTTCACTCCGTACACAATTGAAAGTCTTTCCTTCTCAATTTGGGAGTATCGACGTTCGGTGTCAGATAGAGATTTGGAAGCAAAGGCGATTGGCTTTTCACTTCCGCCCTCGTACTTGTGGAAAAGAACAACTCCAAGTCCGGTTGATGATGCATCGCAGGAAATTCCGATTTCCTGGGATTGGTCAAAATGGGTAAGGATAGGGGAAGAAACCAGGGTCTTCTTCACCTTTTTAAGTGCCGATTGGCAATCGATGTTCCACGACCACTTCACATTCTGTTTCGTTAGTCTGTAAAGGGTATCACAGATGGAAGAAAAATTAGGCACAAATCTACCGTAAAAATTCACCAGTCCAAGAAATGATTTAAGTTCTTTCACGTTGGAAGGTTCCTTCATGGATACAATGGCTTCGATCTTGGAAGGAGATGTGTGGATTCCGTTTGAGTTAATCCCGAATTTAAGGTATTCCAAGGTTGGTTGAAGGAATTGGCACTTGTTTTTCGAGAGCTTGTAGTTGGCATTCTTCATACGCTGAAACACTTGACGAAGGTTGTTGTCGGAATGACCACTACAGATACTGTCGTCAGTGAAGGAGGCTGCCATGGGGATGTCCTTCAACAAGTTGTCTATTACTTCTTGGAAAATTGAGGGCGATGATGCAATTCCTTGAGGGAGAACATTGTACTGATAAAGTCCTCGATGGGTGTTTACTACCAGGAATTTCTTCGAGAATTCCTCAAGTTCGATTTGGTGGAAGGCGTCGGAGGTATCTAGTTTTGAAAACTTCTGTCCACGTGAAATTGTTGCCAGTAGTTCGTCCACTCGAGCAATGGGGTATTAGTTAATACACAACTGGGAATTGACAGTATTTTTGAAGTCACCGGTTATTCTCACCTTTCCATTTGCCTTAGGAACGACCACAAGAGGAGATGCCCAATCCGAGTGATCAACTCGGGTAATAATTCCAGTGGACTCCAGGTGTTCCAGTTCCTTGTCCACTTTCTCACGAAGAGCAAAGGGGATGGGACGGGCCTTTATAAACTTTGGTTGGGCGTCGTCACGTAGCACGATCTTGGCTTTAACTCCATTAAGCCTTCCGATGGGTGTGGAAAACACTTCCTGGAATTCCTGTAGAAGAGAATTCAAACTTTGATTAACAGTTGGATTAGGGTTAACAGAGTTCACTGAGTTGCACTGAGCCTTGATTCCATTCCCATCCAATTTTAACACTTTTAGCAGATCACGTCCAAACAGAGAGTCACCGTCCACAACATGTAGCACATGGGTCACCACTTGATCCTTGTACTTGAGTTTACACTCAAGTTGACCTTTGGCACGGAATTTTTTCTTCGTGTAGGTCTGGAAGGTGACCTTGGAGGTGGAGATGGTGTTCGTTTAAATTAATTTACAGATTGACCAACAATGTTCTTGGCAAGTTAACAGGTGCAAATCTTGCCCAACTAGTATTCCAACAGTGATTTTAAAGTTTTTAATTTGCTTGCATGGTTGGGCAGTAGAGGATCGAAAGTAAAAAGTGTTACAACTGTTCCCACTCTCCCAAACTAGACTAATAGAACAGCTAGGTTGAATTTAACACTTGAATTGCATTCTTTGTCCACTGGAGAAATGTCGCAAGTTTTTTATTGTTCCTTTGGAAGTCTTTCCAGATATGTAGTTTTAAATCAGCTTTTTTCCTCCTTTCAATACTGAATCGGCTGTCTGTTGCACTGCTAATCTACCCGAATAAATATATACGACACACGCAAGACTATTGCAGAATGCAAGAACACATCCCCGTTTAGAAACTTAATTTTTAGTCCACCGAGCTTCAGTTATTTTTCGGTGAGTGTATACTTCAAACTAATCAATGTCAGGGTAGATTACAAGGACTTGAATGAGAATTATTGAAAATCACAGTGGATTGTAGAAATATGTAGTGAATTCATCCGTCTGCTTATTGTGGCTGTGTGAAATAAGAAAGGAATCTTGAACTCCAACTCTTGTGTGTAAACTGAGGAGGAAAATTGATAACATGCATCCCTCTCCTTTCCTTCTATCCCGTAGCCATGCACAACTTGCAATGAGGATGGATCCGCCTTATCAGGACGGAAATTGCCTCGCTAAAGTGTGGTGTGTGGCTTTCATTATCGAAATGTTATCACCATACCGGTAATTCAATGACGTTCGGTCAATGGCGCCGGTAATACCGACTGTGAACTGTGTGAACCGATAATAGTGTATTTTTGTTGTTTGTTTTTTCATGTCATAAACCGTGCATGCACCCATGCCAAATATTCTTTGCTGCTTATTTAACGTAGTCACATCGGCATGCAATGTGCACTTTATCTCTAAGCAATAAATCCGTTCCTTTTCATTCGAAGGAGTCAATATGATTCAATAAGTTATGCTCACAAAGTGCACCGGGTCTACCATAGTAAAAAGACCATTTTAAACGAATGAGTCCAGATTTTCGTAGTTAAATGTCATGCTGGTTTTCCAGTTTAACAGTTTCGGCGCAATAGAAACGTGCGGCGGCGAATTGCTCGCCCGACCGCGACCTCAAACTGCAAAACGGAAAAACAAGCATGGCAATTAACCCATGAAAATCATGACTTCACAGGTAATAAAAATCCAGAATAATTTGAGCCAATTTTCAGAAAACCTCCAAAAGGCCATTAATTGATTTGCTTTTAATGTGCAATTTGCAAAACTTGCAACAGCAATGATCTAAGATAGGCGAAACCTCCAATGGATTTTAATTATTACATAAAATAACTTCAAGTGTGCTACCTTATTGCAACACGTGTAAAAACAAGCTCACAAATTTTGCTACCAAAAGCATTTAGAGACAATGGACATTTTTATTTTGCAAAGTCAGTATATTTTTCATACATCCCCTATCCACTTGATGGAAAAGTAAAAAAATCAATAAGCATATCCTTCTACCAAAATTAATTTTAAACAAATCACTAAACACGTGTTTTACATATCACCTTATTAAGTACTAGTTAAGTAATTACACGTTTTGTGGGTTTGTTCATGAGCAATGAGACAACTAGAGTTGTTAAAATCTTTCTTGCACATTGTGAAAGAGTAGGACCTTTCAATTGTGTGGGTTCGAATTTGACATGCTCTGGCGACTTCCGAGTAATAAGCTTTGGGGCAATACGTGCAATTGTAAGGCTTTATACCTCCATGAATTACCATGTGTCTGCGCGGAGTGTCCCTGCGTTTGTATGTTTTGCCACATTCATCGCATTTGTATTTCCGTTCTTCAGAGTGAGAAATCATATGTTTCTTCAAAATGGCTTTAGATATGAAGGACTTTGAACATATTTTGCAGGAGTGGGATTTCTCGCATGTGTGATAAGATATGCATTGCTTAACTGTTCCCAGATTTGTAGGTTTTTGGGCACATTTGGCAATTGTACGGCCTTTCCCTGGTATGAGTCCGAATGTGTTTTTCAAGGTCGAATCCTGTACCGAAGGATTTGGTGCAGATCTGACACTTAGGGCCGAATTCTAGAACGTCACTTGAGAGTCAAGCTCCACTTGAACTCGGTTTAAGTGACCATTGAGGTCAAACTGGTATTCAAGAAATGTTCCAGTGAAACTTGAGATTCAAGTATCAAGTGCTTGACGCCTTCCCAAACCTAATATTTATAATTGAGGTCCATCATAACATAATATATTATTATATTAAGGGTTATTGGGTATATATTATTATCAGTGATATACAGGCAGGTGTTTATCGTTTACTAAAATAAGGTCAAATATTATCAACTCAGTTAGTCAGTACATTCTATATTCGTTCGTTCCATTCAGACGCCAGCTCTTAAGGTGTCAAAGTGTTACGCGTATATTCTGTAAACTGATGTTGCAAAAATAACGTTAGAAGGAAAGGTTGATGATGACGAGGATCTTTGACTGGTGTAAGCGACCAACTCGACCAACACCAACCAAATAAATTTTTTTAAAAATTTTCGAATGTGAATTGTGAATTTGAAAAATATGTTCAAACGGCATTAGCTTAGAAATAAAAAATATAATTTTAAAGTGTAGAACCATTTTAGAAATCTAAAGTTCTGGCCTCTCACTCTTTCCTGTGATTTATTTTCAAGCTTAAAGCATCTGTTCAAACATTTTTTTTAAAATGGTACGCCATTTTCAATTTTAAAAAGAAATCCAAAGGGAAAGTTGAAGGCCCTAGCTTTAAATTTCCAAAATGGTACAAGATTGATATCCGACTTTTCGTTTTTTAAATAAAGTTGTTGATGAATGAACTCACGGTGACGGCTCTTGAGGCTTGAAATCATACTCCAAAACCCCTATAGGTGTCATTGAGTGTACCCGCTCCCAGGGCATAAAAATTTAACGTTACGCTTATGGCAGACACTTGATAAAAACGAGTTTTTTTGACTGAACATCTCCGCCTACCCTCGTGTAGTTTTTGGAGTATGCTTGAAATATATTAGGACCTAAGAATATTCGCTAAATATTTAATTATTGTTATAATTTTATTAAATGACACCGCATTCTAATGAACATGTGTTCTCTTTGCATTGGGTGCCACGTGCCACCCGTTGAGGAACATAACTTAACGTAACATAACTCAACTGAAAAAAATCAATTATTTTCTGACCACTTTAGTGACCCCTGGAGGTCACAGGAGGCGATGCCTCATGTTTGGCCAAAACAAAAGTTGCTAGGGGTCATCTGGGGAACAACATATTCAAAATTAAGCCGAATTTCATGGGCTGGTGATTTCTCATGGCCAACCTTCCAATATCCCATGTCTTTTACCGTTTGTACTATATTGACAACTTTAATGATCCGGTAGAAGAGTTTTAAACGTACTATTCGATTGAACGTACTATTTTTACCGGTCCCAAAAAGTACGCTAGGTTGGAGTGTATACCAAAATATTACAGAAAGATATAAAACCAAACTTGCAGTTACATGACCACACCTGCATCACAACCTGGTCCGCTTTGTTTTTAATGAATAAAAAGTAAACGTGCATACAGATTTAACAATTTTATTTCACAAATCAGGGACCGATCTTTGCATCAAATATAAGGGCGAAATACAACTGATTTCTTTAGCGGTCACATTAACGATTCCCTTTGTGCATTGAAAAACTGATTTCAGTTTTAGTCTAACTTCCAATTTTGGTAGCGATGGTTATGAGAATGGAATCAATGGATAGACTGTTATACCCACGTCTCTTAATTTCATCTGAGCGAGCAACCTTGTATCCCCTGTCCTTAGCAATGTCTCCCTGCAGATTATAAAAGAACCATTTCATAAGATTATTGAATTCATCCTGAGGGTGGGCTGCAAATGTCCAGTGTCTGAAATCCTCGTGGACCATAGCATTCCGCCAAGTTTCCTTTAATCGCGTTTGAGCTGATGGACTTGACCATTCGCAGTTGTTTGTCAGCGGGGTTTCGTCACATGTATGCGGAATTAACGTGTCATCATTCAAGTCATATGTAGCAATGAGTCCCATAGGTTGATGAGAAGTGTGATGTTTTCCAGTACCATCAACATTCTTATCATGACCGTATTGTCCCCAACACAAGGCCCCGCACCAAAAACAATGCTCGCTACATCCAAGTCTACTCACGATGTCTGCATTAGCGGAAGGGAGTTCAAAAGAGGAAGAGAAATCTTCTGCTTCAACAAGCCAGCTTTTCTTCATCTTAAGTTCCTCAAAAATTCTGGCTTTGAAAACTTCGCAGTCACTTGGCTGGGCTTTGGCAAAATCCACTTTTGGACGGTAATCCACACCGTCAACCTTGCTGAACAGCTTGTCAAATACTTTTTTGAGTTCCAATCCTTTCTTTTCATTCTTGATTAATTGGAGAACCTGATCAAATTCAGTTTGAGCAGTTTTCTTGTAATGTTCCTCCGCTGCTCCTGAAGAGAATGAATCAACTTTTCTGCTAAACCATTTGCGGATTTGACTTTTCGGATCTGCGAAGTGTTTGAGTGCTCGACCATTGTATCCGGACCTCACTTCCCCAACCAATTCTTCAAAATATTGGAGGCGCACATTTCCACTGTTTGTCATCCACGTATGTTCCAAAATGGAATCCCGGTAGAATTTATTACTGGATTTTGAGCACAGTTTATGGAGTGTCTGCATAATTTTCTCTCCAACAATCCTTCCTTCTCCATCAAACGTGAAGCCATACTTGAGGCGAATATCAATGTCCTAAGATCAGTACGTAGTCTAATTAGAATTCTACATCTAACATAGAAAATATGTAATACAAGTACCAACCTTTCTAAACTGGGTTTCCCTCTTGTTCAGAATTGTCATTGGATTGTTGAGTGCATCCCATTCTGGTTCTTTGCTTTCCATGATGCTAATAAAATGCTTCAATCCATACTCACTGATGGCCCAAGTAAACTTAGGTAAGAGTTCCTCCTTGATATCATTCTTAAAAGCTTGGGTAAGTCCCTTGATGTGTAGATTTAACTTCCTAACCATTCCATCCTCAAAGTACTTTGATTTGCTCTCTTGCAAAATAACGTCTGTAATGTGTTCCAAGTCAGCTTCCAATTTTGATCTTTGTTGAAAATCAATTCTCGGCTTGACCCTTCTGAAATGCTTTCTGGCGAAACCAACTCCAAATGCATCAATCTCAGAAAAATCTGGCAAGGAATCCCCTCGTATTCCACCATCTCCTCCTAAGCTCCTTATAAAATCGGGATCTCTGTACTCAATCTGAGCTTCTTTGATTATTCGACGTTTGACAGGTGGTAGATTGTTCATTGTAGATACCGTCTGGCGCAAAATACCCCAAATTTCTTCAACCATTTGTTTCCGCTCATTTTCAGTAAAGTCGTTCTTGATCTTCAATTTGTCCCTAAGAATATTCTCAATGATTTTGTCAAAATCTGATGAATACCCATTCTTGACTTCCTGGGCGTGGATGAATTGAGTAAGTTGTTTTTTCAATGAATCCTTCCTCTCATTTTCAAAGTTAGTAATCGTGGATTTTGTGTCTATTTCGGAGGCTTTATTTTCTACCTCTTTGAAAAGTTCTTCACGGGCATTCACAAAATTGATGCATTGGGGACACGGTGCATTTTCTGAACTTGAACGGCAGTATGGCAGACATCCAACGACATCTGTCATTTCCCTGAGGAGCTTATCCTTCCTGGAATTCCATTCACTTGAGTTCTTTGTAGCCAAAGACTCGAACTCATGAAATTTCTCGCGAATACTCGTCTCACAGTTTTCCTTATGAGTGTGGAGTGCTTCGTTGAATGCTTCTTTAACAAGAGCAATCCTATTCCCCCTTTCCAGAAATTCACAGATTTCCTTCACGTTTTTAAATCTCAAGGCAAAATTTTGATAGGAGACACTACTCCAATATTTTGGCATGAGGTCAACCCAAGTTCGAAATTTCAATGGATGTTTCAGTTCCCGGCAGGACTGCAGAATTGTTTCGAATAGATTTAGTACATCTTCATGGTATTCTTTTGACGGTGGAGCATTCAAGGTAGCTCCACTTTTGAATGATCGAAATTGCTTAAGGATTCGTCCATCTTGGACACGTTGAATGAGTTTCTGTAAACTTTTTGAGTTCTTAATTCCAATGTCCGTCACGTTCTTCGTATCAGTTACTTTAATGGCCTCATCAATTGCTTTACAGAATTCGTCTGAACCTCCCAATGTTTTGGATTTGTCTCTTTCTTGCAAATGCTGAACCATGAGAATGTCAGGAGAAATATTTGCTTGTTCTAATCTAGCCATTGTTACAATCACAATTTGTAGTATCCCAGTCAAATCCCTCAATGATTCCCCCAGAACGTTGATTAGTGTCAAGTTGCTTACACTCATTGCAAAAGTGGCCATCAGTCGATCTTTCTGTTCATTATCTTCGTCATTCATCTTTTCCGGTGCCCCCAGTCCTTCCGTATCAATTAGGAGAATCAAATCAACCCCTAGATCCTTTCCTAGATTCTTGTCCAAAAGCAGAAGTCGCATAAAGAGTCCCTTTGTGCACCTTCCAGTAGATACAGCAAATTTGCATCCGAAGAGTGCATTTAATAGGGTGGATTTCCCAGAGGATTGTAATCCCAGGATACTCACAACAAATATTTTTGCATCCTTTGAAATCGTCTTTCCTACTTCTCCACACACGGCTGTGAACCAACGCTCATTAATGTCCCCCAAATCCCCATCAAGGATTTCTAAAGCATGTCCTTGGACCAAAAGTTCAGCAAATAGCGCAGGAAACTGAAGAGCACCCTTGTTCACTGGGTCATTTTGATTGAGTAAACCGATTTCATAAATCCTTCCAATCTCCCTATAGAAATGCTCCATCCCAAGTGAAATTCTGTCCAGTTCTTCATATTTCAATTTAATCTTCCGAAGTAATTGATCCCTTTGTCTCGCTGCTAATCTTGGGTCTTCCAAATTCAATATCCTCGACTGAGCCTCCTTCAGTTCCAATAATTCTCCACGGCATTTCTCAGAGTCTTTGCTTGAAAGTCCGGAGATTTCTCGATCTATATGAATCATCGCTTTATTTCGTTGCTCAACTGGGAGAAATAGGCACGAAGCGAATAAGCCCATCATGTATCGTAATTCTCCACCATTTCGCCACAAGTCGTACAAATGCTTCAGAATTTTTTTCTTTTGGTATTCCGGTTTTTGAAGAGCCATTCTATCCTTGACGAAACTACATGACTTTGATTTTACGTAGTCAATGAATCGTTTTGAATGTGGTGTTTCAATCCTGAGGGAGTAGACTAATGGATGAGGATCTCCGGTCGCATTCGTATAGGCAGCTGCAGTTCTCACATTTTCACGACTGAGGCAATCCTTAATTGCAGCTCTGATTTTTTCAAGGGTGGAATCGTCCACTAATTTTGTCGTATCTACAATCCTGTTACTCTCCACAACATGTTTACATTCTTCAAGTGGGTCAACTAAGAATTCCTCGGATAAGTCAAGGATTGATTCAAGTTTTGAATAGTTAGCTTCCATTTCTTGCCGTCCTTGTCTGTTGATGAATATAATGTAAGATGAAACCAAAGGGCGAAGTTCTTCCAACAACTCTGGAAATTCAATGGCATTTCCATGTAAGTTTGCCAGAAGAGCTACTTCATTCAAGTCAGAGTTGTAATGTCCCTTAACGGACTGTTCATAGAAGCTGGAAATGCAAGTCTCCTGAGTTAATGGAATGAATTCAACAGTTCCGTGCAAAAACACAGCCTTCCCTCTTTTGGATCCAGGTTCTGACTTGGAAGAAAACGCATTCTTGGTGGAGAGGAACTGGTTCAAGATTGTACTTTTCCCAACAGAGTATTCAGCACTGCTAATACGAATGGCCAAAATCAGTTTGAAATTATTTTTAAACAGATGATTATTCAAAACTCCTCCCGTTGTTGTTTCCCATTTGAAACACGAGATTTTCAGTAGATCTTGAAGGGAGATGTATTTGGGAGAGGATTCACTTGTCATCCAAAAATTATTCATGATGAGCGGAAGGGCAACAGGGAATTGGGACATATTTTTCAGAATGTCTTGAAATACAATGGGTTCGCAATAATTTAGCAGACACGTTAGAATATCAATCCTTGAAAGCGGAGTCACTTTTTTTGAAGGCATGTCGGACCCTACTTCATTGTCACCCTTGTTCTCGTCGGCTTTGCACTTGAAATTAAGTTTTCTTCGCGGTTTATGATCATTGGTTTTGGATGTCGATTCAGCCGGGTCAACCTGACCCACTTTCTTAAAGAACGATTGAATGAACTCTGGTTGAAGGGCATGGACGCCCCACATTTTAATTTTATGGACAATGTAGGACATCACTTGGTTGAGTCGAACAATTTCTTCATTTTCGGAAAACTGTGGCTGCTCAACGAGTGAGCATACTTCAACGAATTTTTGCATTGTCAGATATTCAAGGTTTTTCAAGTCAATTAGTTTTTCCAAATCGGAATTTTGGGCCTTAAGACTTGTTCCTTCATTAATTCCATGATTAACCGGTGTCCTCGCTTCCTCCTGCTCATCTGGAAATGACATTGGCATTTCCATTTTTAATTCACTGTACTCAATGTTGTGTTTTTCATTTTCCAGGTTCTCCAGGGTATCCTCAATTTTTCTGTAAGCTGCCCTCACTGTGTCAATGTCCCATGCCTGGTCAAAGAGTCTCTGTGTTGGATTGTAGTAGAAAAGGGCCTCACAATTGTGCATTTCCGTCAGAAAATTTTGATTATTTAAACTTCTCAGTAGAACGGTTTGGAAATTTCCAGGGAGAATGTTGACTTGAATGAGTTGATGAAATTTTTTAAATGCATCTTTCAGTGTATGAAATTCCGTGCTCAGAGTGATTTCATTCTGAGTCAAAATATCTTCTAATTTCTCCTTCAACTCGTTCGACACATAATTCGGAATGATTTTACCCGTGCAGATCAAATCCCTGATGCTCATCAGAACCAAATAATCATCTAAACCTTTCGACAAATAATGAAGAAACACCGGACAGGAGAATAGCTGTCTTAATTCTTTTTCCTCTAGTTTCAGTTGGGCCAAATCAACAAGTAGAGTGGAAATTCCTTTAGCAGATGCATCTGATATTAACTCCATTTTGTTCTGAATCTGTCCAATCTTTGGATGAAAACGAAGTGGAGACAAATAATTCAAAATTGAATAAAAATTATTTTGTCCAGCATCTTGTTTTATCCTCTCATGCCAGTCATCTGCCCAATGTGTGCTTGGATTTAGCTTACCAATGTACACATTCAGAATCCCGTAGATTTTTATTTCGTCCTTCGAAGACGCACTTGTTTCATTTTTTATATAATTCTCAACGATTTCAATGACAGCGGTGAGGTGGTGTTTAGAGGATTTGTTGAAAATTTCATTCTTCGCATTTGTCAAATGTCGTGTAAGTTCATCAAAAGTAAAGTTTGATTTCGAACCCAAAATTTCTTTGAGGGACAAAGGGCAGTTTGAATTTGCCGTAACGGAGCGAATCAACTCCTGTGTTCTTCCATCACCCGGTTTTTCTTCAAGGATTTCCAGTGCAATCTGGATTTCAATTAGGAACGGATTCGCCTGGTTACTCAAGGCAGTGAGGAAATTTTGCCAAATACCCAAGTTCTCAGAATTTATAAAAACCTTCCCAGAATTGTCATACAATTGTGAAGCTTGTGTTGAACGGAACTCATCCTCATGATGTAATTTTAAAATATCCAGACATTGCTTTAACAGTTGGAATTTATCACGAGAAAGCCAAGCTGCCAGGATTTTCATAACGTCTTCAACGGATTCATCCCTCGAGTATTTTTTTACAGATTTTCGAGTTGTGCGCTTTCCCCCTTGAAGACGTCTTTGAATGACACCAAGAAAATCCAATTTATCAGGATGAATGTAATTCTTATCAATGTTTCCTTCGGACCTTATTGGAAACTCATTCCCACGCCTTGAAGCCTCTGCAAATGTTATAAAATCCAAATTGTCGAAAAGTATCGCAATCAGTTTACCATTTTTAAAGACGAAGAGCAATGGAGCATCCTGTTCTTCCTCAATTTCAAAATTTCCGACAATCCATTTCCCCTCGGGAAAATTCTCTCGGAATTCTAAAACTTTTCTCATGGAGTCATATGCTGAGTAAAGAGCTTCAGTAGTGAGCACATACTTCAACTCTTGATCTTCTACCATAATCTCGTCAAGGAGTTGAAGGTAAGTGTCAGCCATTTTGAAGAAATTAAAATTCCTTTTCAAAAATGAAATGAGACTTGGAAAATTTGACAAGTGGTCGTTTTGAGTGAATTGGAGTCCGGCAATGTTCGCACAAATCTTGAAAAATCTGGCTGATGGAGTTTGTCCAGGATCAACAAAAGCCGTGAGGACCCTAAGAGCAAAGGAAATGTCTTGGCCCGAATAGGTGGTCAATTTATCCCTGATTTTTAAATTCAGTGAAAATTCTTCGAAAATATTAGGAACGGCAACTCCGACGCTGATGTTTTGTCTGGCCAATTCTTGACCAATTTCGTACAACCCAAAAGTCCCTGCAATACTGGGACCGCCAGCTTTTGTTTTGAGCAATATATTGAAACCACGCTCTCCTCCAAACCAATCTTGAAGTTCAGTTTTGTTTGTAAAGACTCTGATTTTTTCATTTTCTTCAATATCTGGAATTCCTGCGTCAATCAATAGTTGTTTTCCTTCGTTAGTCCAGTCTTGGATTTTGATTTGATACAGTTCAGTGAGGTCAAATTTCTTGTCAAATTCTTTTGTGAGAATAGAAATATCCTCAATACTTTTCTTAGCAATTTTGTATTCTTTGAGTGTTTGAGTTGCTTTTAAAAAATACACACTAGCCCGTTTCTTCATTTCGACTTCCCATTGATTGATTTTTCTTGTGAATCCATTTGAAGCGTCAGAGAGAATAAGGGAAATCCTTCCATCCTTTTCCAATATCTTCTTTTTGATGAAGTTGATGATTTGTAGATCTTTGAGGGTGAGGAGCATTACTTTGAATTCGTCCATAATCGTATCGCTGATCGTCATGTACAGCATTTCAACTTTGACATCCAAGTAGTCCCGAATAGGCACGAGATGGAATCTCAGAGGAACTCCGATTATAATTTTATCATCAGTTGAGAGTTGAGGAAAATGTTTTTCGCCTTTTATGTTGTCATCAATTGATTTAATCGCTGCAAACATCTCTTCTATTGTTGCTGGACTGGCCTTTATGGGTGGTTTAGCATTGATTGTAATCCTCTTGTCAAATCCATGACCCACTTCCGAATCCAAAAGGGTAAGGGCTGCTTTGGCCATGGCGGAAACTGGCCCCAGCATTAATTTCCCCATAAATCCTCCTTTGATTTTCTGACTTTCTTTTGCATCGGAAGATTTGATTACGACTGATGCGTTCACTTCTGCTCCAAGGATTATTTTTGTCACAACGTGTGTAGCTTTGAATTCACCTGAAATTGAGACATACTTTATTTAACAAAATGCACAAATGGTGCACAGCACAAACTGTAGTATAGTATTGAACCTTTCAAAAGCTTTTCTGTAACCAACGGATCCATCGCAGATTTAGCTGCAGGAAGTGAGCGAACCTGAAATTTATCAAATTATCAAAACTGGGCAAAATAATTCAGAATATAATATTTCGAATTTTGAATGAAGTACTTAAAATTATTTTTGTGGCCTGATTTTCAAAATACCTCTGGAGGTGTATTTCGTTGACTTCAAAAACTGCACTGTACTGTGAACCTTTCTTTAATATATATTTTGAATACATTTCTAAATATGAAAAACTATTCTACAAGTTCCCGCACTTGTAATGTAATGTATGTACAGGGTGAGTCAGAAATAACTTATCACCCTTTGGGCTCCAAAAATATTAAAAGTCATATCTCCGATTTTCATTTAAGCCAACTGAATTTGACCTCAGGATTGACCTTTCTTATTTTTGTTTGAGGTCAATGAGAGAAATTGATTTCTCATTAGCAACCATGTAAAATAATTGTCTTTTATTTTTGTTGACCTCAAACAAACAGGAGAAAGTTCAAACCTAAGGTCAAATACACTTGACTTAAATTCAAATTTCGAGGGGTTTCCAACGGTAGTTGAATCAAGAAGGTGGGACTTGTAGTTTCAAAGTTATGTGACCTCAAAATGTGACGGGTTATTTTGACTCACCCTGTATGTAAAACGCTGGACCTGTCCTTTTTGGACGAATCCGACGTCGGAATGTACAGTGCGATAAGGAGGCAAAGGTGGTATAATTTAACCTGTAAAAGTCTTAATCTGCTTTTCCAAATATTTCCAAAGAATTATTATTTTTAGCACCCACAGGGTGACATGTCGTCGTCCGAAAACAAGTTCTTTGCCTCAGTCCTGTTTGGGCTTGAAAAATGTTTAATTTGAAATGTTCAAATCATTATATATTTGAATTGAATTGAATTTGATTTATTCAAATATCCCTTCGGGACAACAGGCCCACAGAAATCCAGGTTTTCTCTCTTAGTAACAAATTGTGACTTCTCTTAACTAAACTTAATTAACACATCGGATCCTTGTCCAAAATAAATTGCCTTTCTTTAAGCACACTTATTAAATAATTATATAACTTGTAACATACTTACTTTTAGGATTGATCATATTAAAGAATCTTTGAGCATAGCATATGGGTTCTTCAAAACATTACAGACGCATTCATCTAAATATCAGACACAAACACATTAAGTGAACAGGAGTATCTAGCTCTCTTGAATTACACAATGTACACATCGTATCTAACCTTAGCTTATACGTAAACCCATTATTGAAAAATTTACCACAATTAAGCCTTAGCTGTGATATTAATCTAGTAACATTATACGGCAAGCCAAATGTCAAATACTGAGCCGTACCTCCATCCTTACTTAAGTTTAAATAATAAGAGTATGTCGCCGATTCCCTTACACTAGCAATATCTTCCTGTTTCTTCACATCTTTAATTGTCTTCATAACTTTTGCATACGCTAAAGATACCTCATGAACATTTTGATTATCCCATAAATAACCATATCCATACCGCTGTAACCCATTTCTCATTTGAAGTGCCCAGTTATATTCAGACTTTTGATCCGACGCAGCAGAATTACTTACCAGTTTTAAATAGCACATTTTAGGGTAGCGGTCGTCTTGCATGCATAGTAATTTAAACCAATATCTTATCATAAATTCCAGTACCTTGACTTCCATGTGCTCCATACCAGTTTCCAACCTCACCGCATAGTTAGCAATCTGTCTGTCTAATCCAAGTAACCTCTTAGCAAATTTAGTTTGAACTTGATTTATGATATCTGTGTGCCTAATACCCCATACATGACTCGAATAAAGCGTGGAGGATTGACATATAGATTCAAAAAGTTGGACTTTGGCTTTCCAGGAATTCATCCTTCCCATAAAAATTACTCTCCAAACGGAGTTTAACGCATTTAATCCCCGGGCTTTGAAATATTGTGCTGCCTTATTAAATACTGCAAAACACAAAAACGGTACACCCAAATATACGTACTCTGGCACAATTTGAGGTGTACAACCCCTATAGGAAAATGTGTCAAATTTGGACAGCTTCCCCTTTTTGCGAAATACTACTACCTTTGTTTTCTCTAAATTTACTTTTAGGTCTAGTCTATTAAAATATTCACGTAACCTGTTAATCTTCATTTGTAGTGCAAATCTACTTGGAGCTAATAATACCATATTGTCGGCAAAGAGTAATATGTGTAACTGAAGTACCTCTGCTATTGTGATCCCTTTCATTTTGGTAGAATTAATGAACTTTTCTATGTCAGCAATATATAAGCAAAATAGAGGCGAGAGAACTTCCCCCTGCAATAACCCTTCTGTAACATCAATCGGGTTTGTGTAGCCGCTTTCAAGCCTAATTCAAGTTGTCGCTTTTTCATAAATGTTTCTTAGTACCCTGATGAACTTCCCAGAGACCCCCAATTCATTCAATTTGACCCAAAGTTTATTGTGCGGGATGGACCGCGTGCAAAATCTATAAAAAGGGCGTACACTTTACTTTTCTTTTGTTTTAGACCAATTTGTGTCGATGTATTTAAAGAGAAAATTTGATCCTCGCACCCCCTCTCTTTTCTAAACCCCCCTTGAGCTTCCGGTAGCGCATTGGTCTGACTTACCCATTCAATTAACCTGCTATGCAAAATTTGAGTAAATACCTTTAACACACAATTTAAGAGCGCAATGGGTCTATAATTATTTGGGTTATCCGAGTCTCCCCTTTTGAAAAGCATTACTGTTACCGCTTCCGACCAATCTTCCAAAGGGTTTTCCTTTTTAAGAATGTCATTGAAAATTGCTAATAAATAATCTCTGCCCGTATCCGGTAAATGCATTAGGAATTCATTTGCTATTAGGTCTGGGCCAGCTGCCTTATTGTTCTTTAGTCCCTTCAATGTCTCAGTATCCAGCAGGGGATGCCTTGCATCAAAAAAAGCAGCCTTACTATTTATTCTTGCCGGCATTATGCCCTGGTAAAATGCTTCCCACTTTTTGGCTTCCAATTGATTGGGCTCGGACGGGATTGCTCTAATTTTCTTAACTTCAATCCAAAATTCATTGCTCGACTTACAATTATTTAATCTGGCCAGGCATAATTTTTCAAATTCTCTCTTCTTTGATCTTCTCAGGAAATGAAATGCTTTATTATAGTTTACATAAAGCAACCTGTGAAAACTATTCCAATTATTCTGCTTTGCTAACCTTAAAGCCGATAGTACCGCGCTCCTTGCTTCATGACATTCCTTGTCAAGCCAGGGCTTATTAATTCTGTGCATTCCACCATGTACTCTATTCATTCCTAACTGCGCAGTTGGCCCATACATTGCCTCTAGAAAGTTTTCATATTTTTTCCCCTGTGCGACTGTGATTACTTTTGCAAGTAGTTCCCTACACTCATTTGCTTTCGTATTATCCCATTTTAATACACGTTTGGGCATTGATAGAACATTAATTTCATTCACCGCCAGGGTAAGACTATACGGGAAATGATTACTCTCTCCTATATGCGCAATTACTAACTTACTAACAATAGGCACTGCTGCTTAATCACGAAATATTAAGTCAATTTGACTACTACCATTCGCATTTGTAAATGTAAATTGTTCATCCATGTCGCCTACTGTCCTACCATTCAACAGCACGCAACCCAGCTCAGCCATAACTTCAATTAACATATTTCCTCTACTATTTAAAATCTTATCTAATGTGGACCTGTCGCATTGAACTCGGCTTGTGGCTAATGAATTAAATAATTCTAAATAACAACCTACTCTTGCATTATAATCTCCGCCTACAATTAATGGAATGTCTGTGTGACTATCATAAATTCTTGCCATGAG
>JAAXYW010001702.1:0-19610 GCA_036851895.1 Orthonychiurus folsomi | reverse complement strand
TTAAATTAATCCACACAATGGAATTGGGTTGACAAAAGAGTTTAAACTTCAGTGGATTAGCTCGTTTGTCATTCATTCGTTTTTCGTTTATTATTGAAATTACAATTAACGTTACAATTACAGATCTGTATGTGCATTTGTATTTAAAATGTTACTTACATTTTATACAATTATTTTTGGTCACATTGGAGATTTCTTAAAGGAAAAGCCATGCATAACTCCAAAAGATGTAGCAAACCTTCCACCAAATTTTGTAGGCTTTAATTTTTGAAAACTAAATACATTTTTGTCTGCATGTGGAAAAGTTTAATATAAAAATGTGGTTTGAAAATAACTCAGGTTAATGACAATCAACCAGAAGGTGGGTATTATCTTCCATTCAATAACCAATTCGAAGCCGTCGGTGTGGCACAAGCCCTTCTGGGAAGGAATTTGACAAAAAATGATGACATGATGAAGTACTGTCCAAGGCTAAATTGGAAATGGACAATTGAGAATGGAGTCAGCAAAAATATTGGAGGAAACACGGGCTTTGAAGGAAATAAAACATCATTGGCTTGTGAGAATTTGGATATGGTTGGAGAACACCAGCGTTGTGTGCTAAAAAACAGAAACGGATTTCGTAAGCTCAAAGCATAAAATATTTACAACTCATTGGCATTGGACGTTACATTCACATGCCTTTTTACAATCTTTCAGAAGCGGATGTTGAAATCTACTTAACCCTCACCGATAGTAAATCCTACTTCGTCGTATTAATTTGTGCCAATAAAAACAGCAAAGCTTTCAACGTTGTGTCGGTCAAACCGAAGCTAACTGATGAAGAAATTGAAACAATATCTGAGCATGTCCAGGAACTGGGATTTGATCCGTTCAAATTTAACGTCGTTGACTACAGCAATTGTTAAGTAGATAAGCTTCAATCAAAAAGAACCATTTGTATTCTTAAACCACACATGAAAGACGATGATTTTTTTAATATTACCAATGCTAACCATCCAATAACACATCATGCCAACAACGCCTCGTTTTTGTTACCAAGTACACATGCTTTAACATGGGGCACAGGTATTGCCATCGTATTTTTTGTCCGTCCAGAAGCACTTTTGGTTGTATTTATATCCTAAAGTTGCACTTCAAGGTGCTTCACGGCAGTTTCTCAACCGAGACAAGAATTGCTTCAAATGGAATTACTAAAGCGATGTCTCTACGCGTTATGTAGGAAGCATTATACATAATTAGTGCTCCACCGTCAGAAAAAGTGTTGACATTATGTTGGAAGCATTTCGTGGTTTATAAATTCAATAGGCTCTCCCCTGATAACATGTTAACTAAGACTAAGAAAATTGCTATACTGTCTATGCATTGCTTCCTACATAATGGTGTTTGAGCGCATACACATTACATTATGATCACATTAAGTAGGGAGCACACTAGGAAGCAAACAGGCTAAACTAGTAGGCTAGAATTAGTTTCAAAGCTAACAGGCCAATTTAGTAGGCTAGAATTAGTTTCGCTTTCAACTTAAGGGCTGCACATTAGTGCATTGCTGTGTATGTATTGCTTCCTACATAAAAGTATTTGAGGGCATGCACGTTACATTATCATTACATTAAGTAGGAAGCACACTAGGAAGCGCACATTGCACGTGCTTCCTACTAAATAGCATTTATGAGCTGGCTACAATTTATTCTTGCATTTTGTGTGTTGAAAATAGACACACACATGACAACCCCCATTCATACCAAGCCCCAGCATCTTCTACTTTGTTTCTGAATGACTTTGGAGGGTGCATTAAACTAAGATAGGTCTTTTTCTCCTGTGCACCAAATTGCCTAGTTTTAAGATATCATGATGGTAACATATTGTAAAAATCAGCCAGGCGCTTAATTGCAACATTATAAAAATTACAATTTTTGTTAGATATTTTGTGTCTTATTCTGTGTGTCGAGTGCGTACAGATGTGATCACATTAAGGAGGAAGCAGGGATATATTGTTGACTTTACATACTAATGTGATCACATTAAGTAGGGAGCAGAGATATATTGTTAACCAGATGTGGTGACATTAAGTAGAAAGCAGCGATACATGTATTTGATTTTACATACCGATGTGATCACATTAAGATTAAAATTGCATTTGTTCAGCATCCTTGTCCATAGCTTAATGTGCTCGGTCTTCTAGTCTTTTAAGACATTATTCTTCATTCAATAATTAGGCTGAGGACGTAACCATTGCACAAGCCATTCTTGGGAAGAAAATTATCAAAAGGTGACGAATGGCAAACTATTGTCCCAGGCTATCCTTGAAGTAGGCAGCGGAGATTTGGAATCAAAAAAAGTGTTGGAAATTTCTCAGGTTTTGAAGGAAATAAAACCTCATCAACCTATAAATGTTTCGACACTGTTGGTGAAATTATCGCCAACAGACCAACTCAACTGAATCACCATTAGAAAAATGCGTATGCAATGCACCTAAACGTGTACGAGGCTGATAGGAAGTTTGCAGTTTCGTAGCTCTCATCATGCAACTGGGGCGGACGTCTTCATATCTTGCTCTTTTTCATCCCGACCTTGACGGCAAATTTATTCATGAGTATAAATTGCAGTGGAACGGGTTGTTTAAAACTCATTCTCTTACCACCACAATTACATCTACTATATATTACAACAAGATCACACTCATTGGATTCAAAATGTCATTTACATTTTGTGCATTATTAATTGGCGCCATTGTTACAATGGCGGATAGTGCGGCATTTCCGGCTGAAGGATTTATAGAGAAAGGGTGCGTCTTTCCAAAAACTTTTGCAAACCTTCCAACGAATTTTGTAAGTTTATTCGTAATTTTACTCCAATTTTGTCCAAAAATTTTTTAATTCTGTAAATTAAAATTGTGAGCTTGAACTTAACACAGGTGAAAGACAATCAACCTGACGGTGGTTATTATCTTCCATTCAATAACCAGGCTCAAGCAGTAATCGTTGCCCAAGCTATTCTTGGAAGAGAATTGACTAAAGATGACGACATGACGAAATATTGCCCTAGACTAACTTGGAAGCGGACAACTGAAAACGGAGTTAGCAAAAGTATTGGAGAATTCTCAGGTTTTGGAGGAAATAAAACTTCATTAACCTGTACCAATTTGGATATGGTTGGGGAGCACCAGCGTTGTTCGTTGAAGCACGAGAATGGATTTCGTAAGTTTAACATTACAATTGAACATGACATACTAAATATATTGGGTATGATAACATATGGTCTTTGTATTTTATTTTAGAATCGAGTGGAGAAATCTACTTAACGTTCACGAATAGAATATCATGGTGGGTCGTTTTCATTTGTAATGGCAAAAGCGAAAAAATTTTCACTGTTGTGTCTGTCAAACCGATGCTAACTGATGAAGAAATCGCAACCATTTCCGAACACGTCCACGCGCTGGAATTTGACCCATCCAAATTCAATGTTGTTGACTACAGCAATTGTTAAGCACATTACGATTCAGTCTTTAATACACACAATAACACATCATGCCAACAACGCCTAGTTTTCATTTTTCAGTCAATTTAGAAAGATTTCAATAAATTTTATTTGAGAGGGAAATCGGCTATATCTGATATTTTCTCATGCATAAACTAATAATCTTATTAAGATTGGGACATCCTCTGAATGTGAACTTGAGCTTATTGCAGGTTAATGACATTCAACCAGATGGTAGTTTATATTCTTCATTCAATAATTGAGCTGAGGATGTAACCATTGCACAAGCCATTCTGGGAATAAAATCGTCAAAAGTTAACGACATGCGAAAGTATTGTCCTAGGCTAACCTTTAAGTAGATAATAGAGAATGTAATCGAAAAAAGTGTTGAAAACTTCTCAGGTTTTGAGCTGTAAATATTTGGACGCTGTTGGCGAAATTATCGCCAACAGACCAGCTCAACTGATTTACCATAAGAAAAATGCGTATGCAATGCACCTAAACGTGAATGAGGTTGAGGTAGTTTGCAATTTCGTAACTTTCATCATGCAACTGGGACATCTTCATATCTTTCTATTTTTCATTTTTGACCTTGACTTCAAATTTATTCATTCCCAGAAAACGATCTGGGTTAGCAAAAAGGAGTATAAATTGCAGTGGAACGAGTTGTTTAACAATCATTATCTTATCATCAGAATCACATCTACTGTTTTTGTACAAGATTACATTCATTAAAATCAAAATGTCACTTGGATTTTGTGCAATCATTTTCGGCTCCGCTGTTTCGATGGTTAGGAGCGCAGCATTTCCGGCTGACAATTTTATCGAGAAAGGGTGCATGATTCCGAAATCATTGGCAAATCTTCCACCAAATTTTGAGTCATTTTCTTATTATTTGCTGGTGCATATTGCATACGCGTATTGGAAGAATTTTACAATTCTGTTCTTGACTTTCTTCCAGGTAAATGAAAACATACCTGCCGGGGGCTACTGTATTATCTTCCATTCAACAATCAGTTCGAAGCCATCGCCATTGCAAGCGCTACTCTGGGAAGGGAATTGACCAATGAAGACGACATGACAAAATATTGTCCACGACTAAACAAAGCAGCTGAGAAAAATTTTGGACATATCCACCTTTGAACTAATTAGACATTAACGATTTTAAACAATTATTTCATTTGCAGAGGGCGGCGGTAAAATCTACTTAACCCTCACGGATAGAAAATCCTGGTGGATCGTTTTCATTTGCACTCCTCGAAATCAAAAAGCCTTTAAATTTGTGTCAGTCAAACCGAAGTTAACTGATGAAGAAATTGCAACTATTTCTGAACATGTTCAAGAGCTGGGTTTTAATCCATCCAAATTCAATGTCGTGGACTACAGTAATTGTTAAACCCATACTTAATTGAATAGTTAGTTCCCACCCACTAAAGTTTACCAAGTCTGAAACAAGATGTCGAATATCCAAGTTCTAAAACTAAAATTATTTATTTATTAAATCTCGGCTGAAAATAAAGTGAAAATATTACGAAAAAAATTTTCACGAAAGCCTCATCTGTCTGTAGTTGTGGTAGTAAAAGTTTGTCGTACAGCTGCTAATGTGTGATGCAATTTGCAATAATCAAGTAGGACATTTGACTACGTACGTTTCTGATCACAACCTTGAGAGATTGCAAATATACTCAATTCCAAAAAGCATTGAATTTGGGTTTGCAAAATGAGTATAAATTCCGTGGAAAGATGTACAGGGGCTGGGATTTCCGAGACCCCTCCATATTAAATGTCGTAGACTACAGTAATTGCTAAAAAATTCAGGGTTTAATTTCAACAAAAGAATAAATACGCGGATCTTGTGGAAGTTAGCAGTTATCGATGTGTCAAACTGATTTACTGCTGCTGTTGCGTGGTATTTTATCGTTAACCTTAATCCACAACCAACAATGGAATTGGGTTAGCAAAGAACGATAAATTGTCGTGGATTCCCTTGCCTAATCATTCATTATCACAATTTTCATTAACATTACGTGCACTTGTATTCAAAATGTTACTTACATTTTATGCACTTATTTTTGGCCACACTGGAGACTTCATAAAGGAAGGACCCTGTATAACTCCAAAAGTTGTAGCAAACCTTCCACCGAATTTTGTAAGCTACAATTTAAGTAAACTGCATTTCATTTTGTGCCTAGCAATTTCTTATATACAAAACTATTGTGAGTTTGAACTTAACACAGGTTAATGACAATCAACCAGACGGCGGATATTATCTTCCATTTAATAACCAGGCGCAAGCAATATTCATTGCACAAGCTATTCTGGGAAGGAAATTGACTAAAGATGATGACATGAAGAAATATTGCCCAAGACTAACTTGGAAATGGACATCTGAAAACGGAGTTAGCAAAAATATTGGAGAATTCTCAGGTTTCGGAGGAAATAAGACATCATTAACCTGTGAGAATTTGGATATGGTTGGAGAATACCAGCGCTGCATGGCGAAACACAAAACCGGGCTTGGTAAATTATAAGCGCACAACATTTGTAATAATACATTACAATTGATCTTCAGAAAATAAACGCTGAATATAAACGCCGCAAAACTCATTGTTTTAATGTTTGAATTTGTTACTTTTTATGTATTGCAGAAGCGGGTGGTGAATTCCACGTAACCCTCACGGATGCAAAATCTTACTTTGTTCTCTTCATTTGTACACCTGATCCTAGTCAACAAGCTTTCAACGTTTTGTCAATCAAACCGAAACTAACGGAAGAAGAAATTAAATGCATTTCTGAGCATGTCCGGCAGCTGGGGCTTGATCCGTCCAAATTTAACATCGTGGATTACAGCAATTGTTAAACAACATAACGACTTAATGCAGTATTTTATTGTAATTGTAATCAGAGTACACTTTTCTTAACGCAAACGCAATACGCAAGTCTGAAAGAAAGCAACACAGGCTACACAGGTAACAAAAACTCATGGCTGAGAAATCAGAACAACATAATTTACTTCAGATCAGTTTTGAATAAAGTCAAAATGCTTCGAAAACAATTTAACAGACCGCTCAGATATACGGTACGTTCTAATAAACTTGTTACACAACTCAAGGAATATCCTACCAGCAATACTAGATACGCACTAAATACATCATTAATACCAAGTTTGTCCCGATACCGACTTTTATTTTCAGGACACATGGCCACAGTTCCCCAAGCGTAGTGTTGATTGAATCGATGAAGTAAGCCACGCTCTTTCATCATAAGAATTCTATATTTAAGAATTATAAAATTTGTATTTCATTCCATGTAGTTTTTAGTAGCAAAATAAGGGTACTTGTGGTTGAACACTTCCTTGTAAGGTGAATTCTTTTTCACAATCATGCCACTCAAGTGAGGAGCTTTCATTACCTGTTTTATTTAAACAAAGTAACATGATATAATAAACTGTCTAGTTGAATTCTGCTACTCTTAAGTAAGTAAAAGTAATTAACTAACGTCAGGCATATTGTTAAGCAAACAATGAATCAACAAAATAATGTACCCCAACTGCAGAAAAAGTATCACAGTAGAAATGATCCGAGTAATTGAAGCGATGGAAAACAGTTCGGAATCCATCCGAAAACGTTAAAAAAGCTGATGGACTCTGTAGAATTTTTGGCATGGCATCATCAATTTCAAAGAAAATCTCGTTTTCCGCCTTTTTGGCTACTCCACTCCTTCTTTCCAAGACGCCCTACAATTCAATGTGTACTTTGCCATTAGGAATTCCAATTTAAATTACTGCTTGAACTCTATCTGTAACCTACCTCAACTAAAGACTCCCTATTTGGAATCCAAAAATCTCCCAAAATATCAAGGCTGCTCGCCGACAAATCTTGAATCGTTCGGATCGGTACAATATCAACAGACAAGGTTGACACTAGTGCCGCACAAAAAGCAACGTAGTACACGAGGCCAACCAGGGATCCACAGAAAAGTACAACTTTCATCGAAAGTCCAGTCGGAGATGAATGCCAACCTGAAAACGTGTAAGTGTCATATAATATTTTTAATAAAATGTCGTTCAGTAAATATTTTAATGTAAGTTAACGTATAGAGATTTTCGTAGTTCGAAAGGTGAGAAGAGGTAGCAATACTTAATTTTTCTTTCACCTTGTTGACACAATGTTCCAATCGTCCAAAGGATGCACTGATCAACAATTTCCTCATCACAAAATTCCAATTGATCATCCGTCCATCGAATCCGAATCCAATACAATGCCACCATTGCAATAATGAGAATGATCCAGTTGATAGCTAGGCAAATCCATAAATCAATACTGAAGGGGTGAGTAAAAATATCACGAATTGAACTCGTTGGTGGTTGACGAAAGAATGCTTTGATGTGGCCGAATGACGTTGGGTGTAGAAATCCTAAACCCTGGAGGCGATACGTTACAAAAGTGGATTGACTGATTCCCAAGTCACCATCATCACTCAGGATTTGCCGTGCCATTCCTGTCCAAGTCCCATTTTCCAATTGCTCAATCCAGCCTTCTCCTTTGATAGCGGTGTAACTAATTAGTGGACACACAATTTTACACCAAATCATTGCGTTTTTCTGCAATGAAACTTAGCACCTTGCTTACCTGAAGTTTAGGGCATGTTGCAATGCGTGGAGAATATCCACAGAAATCCCACTCACAAAGCGAACCTTGCCGTCAATTTCACTCAATTTGCATTGATATTCATAGTCAGGATCACCCTAGTCAAGAATGTAATATTTACTCCGTGAGGTGAGCATGAGTGTTAAATTTTAAAATATTTGAACAAATTTAATTGATTCTTATTGCTTAAACTCACCAAACCTATAGCAAGGATATGAGATTGATTAAAATTTTGCCTTCGGACTGCCCTCGTTAAAAAATTAGACAACACCTTCGCCTCTTTTGGGGTAAATGTGATTTCTTGAATAACCAGTTTCCCCTTTAGGTAATACATTTCCAGAAGAAAAATGTCCATTGGATTTACTTTCAGAACAATGAAGACATCCGTGTCCAATTGAATATTTAAATTTTTACAATTTGAAATAAACTCGACTACTAATGATTTGCTGGTCTGTTCCGAGAGAATCGGCCAGACTATGAAAATCAATGGCTTCCAAGGTTTCCCATGGGATGAGACAGCAGAATAAAATTGGTCAATCTGGAATTTATAATTTCGTTAAAATTAAAAAGTGCTGGGTTTTGTTAATTAAATTATTTAAAACCTGATTCAGTATTTGCTCAATGCTTGCCGAATTATCCGGAACAAATATAAAAGTAGCGAGCCCGTTTGGATTCGTAAAAGTTGTACTCAAATTTATTGAGAAATTGGAAGTCAAGCTCAACAAATTCCTGTCCATTAGCCCGGGATGGCCTAATCACAAAACACCTCAAATTAAACAGCCAGTAAAGTATTTAAAAAAATGCAAATTTTCCAATACCAGATCCAACCATTGTATCCTTCGACACTACAGAAAAATCTATTTCTGTATTTTGTGTAATTAGATCTGATACAAAATTTTCCACTCGGCATTTCACGGCAAATATCTCGATGCCAAAAAGGAAGACTACGATACCTTTCAGATCCATTTGAATCACTAGTGCCTTAGAGCAAATATAATTTTATTTTTATGTTTTTAGTTATACTGGCTTCTTGTCAAGCTTTTCACAAACTGCAAACGACAGCACGACAAAAAACAGCATATGCAAAAATAAGAATTTTTCCAAGTGCTGAGAAAACATCATTATAGCCACGACAATATTAAACTACCTTTGTATCCCATCACAAGGTAAACATGACTTGTAAAATGGATGAATGTCGCGTTGGCGTTGAATTCTGCTCGAAACTCCAGCTACAGTAAATTGGAGAAATTCTAGAAAATCATACATGCAATTTGTTCGCTACAAAAACTTGCTTTCCCACAGCTTTGCCTTTCGATTATTTAATGATAATAAACATTTTGGTGAATTTGATTAGTGCAGTGCATCCTGCAGTCTGGCAAATATTGACAGTCAAATTAACTTTTTCTTAGAATGACAAAATTGTGTGGGAGTTACATTGTTAAAATCATATTGCAGTACTAGATTAATTAGTTTTTTTCAGTTGTGTGCGCTGAAGAAATTGAATACATGTCCACCCGCTTCAATAAGTAAAATTGCTTGTTGAGGCTTGCACTAATTTCTCTCATTTTTGCATTGTATTTTTCAGTTCTATTGTAATCAGCTCTGCCCAATTATAAGAAGTCAACATAGTCTATACAACTGATGCCATAATACAGGCATATCTACACTACCCATGAGAAAACCCACCTATATCAACTTTACATTTCACAAATATTGATGTTGCAGCACTTGCTGTCGTCGTCATAAAGTGTTTGTGCTTCAAAGATACGTTAAAGGTTGCCAGCAAACACAACAGCACAAATGTTTGAGTTGGGCATAGCAATTATAGCATAAATGATTCAGCTCAAATTGCATGCGGGGTGATTACTTTTCAATTTATGGCTACTTTTGACATGAATTTGTTTGGGCTAATAAGTGGCTTCTAGCATTGCTGAATTCATAAAACAATAGCGCTCTCATACGCGTTTTCATTGCGAATTTGAGTAGCGCCATTATTGTGAAGGTCCAGGGAGAAATTCAAATCATATTAACTGCAAACATATCACAGAATTAAAGTTAGTTCAACTTGCTACGGTTTATCAAAATGACAAACGGAATCCGGAAATATATCGGGGTTTGGCTTTCACACTTATGGTCAAGAATACAAAAAGCACTACACAAGCGCCGACTGAATTCAGAACGGAAAACTTTCAAGTATTTGTTTCTCATTTGTCATATTGGAAATCTTTTGGGTGCTTTGCCCTACGAAACAAATCAAAATCAAAATACAATTGTTCGTACGAAAAGCACTGCAAAACGAATTGTGTGGGTTTTGACTGGCCTGTATTGTTTCCTAAACAGTGGTTTTATGATTGTCAGACTCGGGCAAGCCATATGCTGTATGAATGTAACTCATAGCATTTTGTTCAGAAATCTTCTTTCCATTGTCACATTTTCTACTACAACATTGTTTCATTTCACGACATTTGCTCTTCTCGACCAAGTTCCAGCATTGGTCAATCAGCTGTCAAAAATTAGCCTGGAATTTAATAGTAATAGCTGCATGCTTTCATGCCGTTGATTATTTGTAATGATCAAATACTTTCAGATATCAAATCTCAGTTGTCTTGTACGTCTGAGTGGTCCACGTCAAAATATTCCAGCCACCGGATGTTTGATTTTAATGATACCAAATCTCCTGCTGGAAAACTTGTATTTGCTATATATTTGTACAGCACTTTTCAATTCCTATTGGCTGTCAATGGAGCCACCAATCCAAAATATGTCATTTCTATTCTATTTGAAAAACCAGGTGCAATTTCGAAGTGGAAATTAATACCTTTCGGACTACTTGAAACTTATTTCTCATTTGGGGCAGCCACCGTTCTCCTATTTTACGTTTTGCTCAATTTGACTTGCAGCCGGAATACGACAATTTGGTTAAATTTATTAAAGTAAATTCTACATAAAATGTGAATTTTGATCGTTTGGTTTGGATTTCACATTTTACATGCAGGATTAATTTTCTTTATTAGCCGCAGCGTACATACAAACAAGAATTTGAAACTGTATCGGATTCTTCAACTTTTAAATTTGAGGATAAATTCCTGCTTGAAGTCCACAGTCCAGCCCTGCATTACTGTCATTTCCCTTATAGTTAATATTTTAAGTAATTACGCTACACTCAAACTGTACAAGGATGTGCGGATGCCAGAATATTTAGCATTCCCGGGGGTGTCTGTTGGAACGGCTATTGTGATGATGTCATCTTTACCAATATCTGCCGTCGTTTTTGACACTTCTCAGGAGTTCATTCAAAAATCAAAAGCTGAGATTGGATATAATCATAAGTTACTTAAATCCTTCAGACCATGTAAAATCTGGTTGGCGGATTTTTACCCCATCAAAAAGACGACTGTTCTCACGCTGCTTCGGATTGCAGTTGACAACGCGGTCATTCTTTTATTAACATTTTAAATATCCTTATATTACATTTTATCAGTAATTGATTATTCTGTTGAAAGTTGAACAAAATTAAATATTTGTGGAATTGAGTTATTCTTTGCCTATGTCATACCGGCGTCCTAGTAATTCGCACTTGCGCGCCTGCCAATTTACAACGGGAATATGACAAGTTGACGGAAATGAGGATAGTTCTTATTCGTATGAATGAAATATAAGTTTATTTCGTCAATTATTGTGAAAATTATCCAAAATTAAAGTTAAATTCAAGCGAAGTGTAAGTTTTTCAATGCGTCATAAGATTTAGGAGAAGATTTTCATAGTCATTGCTAGTTTTAAGTAGACTAATACCTATTTTATTTTTAAAGTTGAAAAAAATGAGGATAAATAAATCAAAGCAAAGCGGCACAATTCATCCCGAGTTTGAAATAGAAGGGATTTGAATCACAAAAATTGATCCTAGCTAACAGATACTTAATCCTGACCTCAATCTAACAACCTAGCACAAGTAACATTAAATAAATAAAAATACACGTGATTCTTTTAACTTGACTTGTATATTTTTTAGCTTTCAAGTATTCTACACGTTAATATTCGACCATGCGTCGATCACTAATTTTGTAATTAGTGCCTGTACGTTTTTAAAATTGAAAAGGGAGTTTAGGTTGAAAACTAAGTTGTTCAAATTACTTATCGGTGTCAAAAATAATTTTTCCGTCAAACTATATAATTACGATTTCTTACGACTGGCTAAGTAAATTTTCAAGATTTAAACTGTATTGGAGACCCCAATTCCCATTGGAACTACAATGAAATTATAGTCTCATTCTCTGGTAAAGGCCACACATTTGACTCCCAAAATAGCTAAGGATCAATTTTGAAAAACCAAAATAATTAATATTCTTGGTTAGCATTTTCGTGTGCGGGTTTGTTTACCTTGCGTGTATTTAAGAAAATTTACATTCTTACATTAAAAACTTACACAACTTTAGTCCATGTTAGTTTAGATTAAAGCGTCTGACAACAACGCGGCTGACCAAAAATGTTGATGAATAGAAGAACCGTGTTACTAGTAAACTTAAAGCATGTTATTAGAAGTTGAAAATCTTCCAGAAATGTCACGCACTTGAGAGTTTGAATTATTAATTAGGAATCGGGACCTCGTAATTTAGGATAATACTCCTATTTGGTCGAATAGCTTGAAATTAATATTTTGGATTACACTTCCATCGTTGTATCAAGGTATGTTGTACTACTCTCATAGCATTCCATGGCACTAATGAGTAATTGAATGTTTAATGGTAGATTTCCACTCTCCAAATACCATGAGCACTGCCACACAGAGCTTATGTTGCATGAGAAAATTTCCTACCAACTCAAGTTTATTATTCAGCTTGATTGACAACATTTTTAAATGACACGGATTAATATGTCGAGTCGGAAAACGACGTAGTTTCTACACAAATTACATAAGTTGCCATTCTTACTAAAGGTACGGATTCCAAGAACAGCTTATTTTGCAAATTTTAATTTTGGAAAACAGGACTACAACGCCGTTCAATTATCCATAATTTTGAAGTAATTTCAATATGCAAAAATCTCCAGAAAATGGAAAGTGCGTGGGAGAGGGGAAAACCTTCAAATATTTATTCCTCATTTGTCAAATTGGAAGTAAACTGTGTGCTCTTCCGTTTGAATTACATTAGGAGGAAATCAAGGTGACTGTTGTTCTTACAAATCGCACTGTGAAAAAAGTCTTGTGGCTTTCCACTGCAATCTATTGCTTTGTGAGCAGTTGCTTTATGATTGTGAGACTATTTCAAGCAGCTTGTTGCATGGATATCACATACGGGATTTTGTTCAGGAATCTGTTATCAGTGTTAACATTTTCCACGGCTACGTTATTTCATTTGAACACGTATTTGCACAAGGAGAAAATTCCGATTCTCATTAATCAATTCATTAAAATTCGTCAGGAATTTCAAGGTAAATTACTGAATAACTAAATACTAAAAAATTTTAATTAACATTTTTAATATTCTTTTAATCTCTTTTTTTAAACAGAAACATTTATGGGCCACAATTCTGAGGAATTAAATAACGACATGCAGGATTTCAAATCACCTGCCGGGAAAATGGTTTGGCTCCTGTATTTGTACAGCAGTGCTCAATTGCTTATGGTCATTAATAGCCCAGACAATCCCAAATATATCAGATCCATTTTATTCACGGACACCTGCAAAATTTCAAAATGGATGTTAATCCTACTTGGGATTTGTGAAACCCTCGCCTCCCTTGGAGCATCCACAATTATTCTATTCGGTCTTCTACTGAACTTGGCATATTGTCGAAACGCATCCGTTTGGCTAAAATATACTCAGTAAGTACAAGTAAATACAGGTTCTATTTAGAAGTATGAGTTTCTATTGTTTTCCATTCCAGAATGGGGAATGGGATCCAATATTTGAAACTCTACCGAATCCTGCAACTCCTCAATGGAAGGTTTAACTATTGCATAAGAAATGTGATTCAACCTTGCATTACACAGTCCACACTTTTGGTCAATATTTTGAGTAATTACGCGACACTCAAGTTGTATCAACAAGTCCGGATGCCGGAATACCTCGCATTTCCTGGAATGTCAGCCGCAACTGCAATTATCATGATATCCTCCCTACCAACTTCTGCGAGGGTCCTTGGCAATTCTAAGGAATTTACTAGGCAACTCCACATTCAAAATGAGGACAATGAAGAATGTTTTTGAAGATGCTCAAATCCTTTCGGCCTATAACAATATGGCTTGCGGATTTTTATCCAATTAAAGGGACTACAGTTCTTACTTTGTTTCGCATTGCAATAGATAACACGGTGTGTTTGCTACTGTCATTTTAGAATTAGTGTTGTAGTTTTTGGCCCATATGCCCTATTTAACATTTAATGTTTTGATTATGAATTTAGGCATGCTGGCAAGTATGCACCATGATGAGAGCACTTAATGCATAGCATACCGTACCGTATTCAAGAAGCCTACCTGTAATTAACACATATCGTGTGCATTAAACATTAGTCTTGTTTTACGGGTTAATTATAGCCACAGTAAATATTATTACTTACTTTATGAAGGAATGATTAGACTTTGAATTGCTGAGCACGAGGTATTTATTTTGTCTAGAATGTAAATAATTTCAATACAAGTATTGAATTGCTATATAATGTTATATTTGCACACCAATTTCTGGTTTTTAATGTTAACTTTAAATATTCATTGCGAATTTAGCTGCTTTTGAATTTATAGTGTATTTGTGGCTTATTGCAATCGATCCTGTATCCGTCAAATTGAACACTTCGTTCGATCACTCCTCAGTTACCCTCGTTAAATTTGCACTAGAATTGTGATGCCCAATGTCAAGCATAATCGAAGCGCCCGTTACCATGCATAATGTAGAGTCACATTTCATTGCCATTTGTCATTCAATAATGTCGCATGTCGTAGGTACTTCATGGTCAATTTCAAGCGAGCTGTCCAAGAATATTATTAGGAATTTGGGAAACAAAAACAAATTAAAAATACCAGTAGTATTGCGTTTGCTGTTATCTGGAGTGTAGGTGTATGTGACACGGATTTGGGTTTTAGTGTGTACAATGCATTTGCATTAGTAGGAAACGCAAATGTGGGCTAGGATGACTATAAAATACATTTTCAAATTCATAAGCATTTGCTCCATTCTTTTCAATACTAATTTATGTTCATTTTATCCATGGCTTAAAATGAAGTACAAAGTTGGGCCAAAGGTTGAGCGTAATCAAAAAGGCGGGAAAACATTCAAATGTTTATTTCTAATTTGCCGAATAGGAAGTAAACTAGGTTCCTTACCGTTTGAGTTTGATAGCCATCAAAATGTGATTGTGCGAACTAAAAGTGTGTGGAGGATAATATTTTGGTTGATTGTGGCATTCTGTTGTTTGTTGAATAGTTCTTTCATGTTTGTTCGACTTATCCAAGCATTCTGTTGCATGGATTTGACCTATGGGATTATGTTCCGGAACCTCCTTTCGGTTGTAACATTTACTACTACTACATTACTACATTTTAACACGTTGAAGCATTTGGATGACATACCTGTTCTGGTCAATCAACTTGCGGGTATTCATAGCGGATTTCAAAGTAAGTGGACTTTTTTTATAATCATTATTAAGAAATGTTGAAGGGGGGCTGAACCGGAATCGAGTGGAAAATACTACGAAGTAAATATTTTAATCTTAAGTATTTTGTGTTGGTTTCATTCAACTAGAAGTAGCCTGACAAACTCTTGGACCATATTAAAATATTGCACACTGCTAAAATTGCAAATGTCTAAACATGATTTATGAAAATTCTTTGCAAAATGGCAAATGGCAGTTCCGGCTTACTGTAATTAATTGAGAGTGTTTTCAAAGAGGATTAACGAACTAATATGCTCCGATTGTGTTGAGATTGTGCAAACCCGTACACCGAAGATTCCGGACCGAAGATTCCGGACCGAGGATTCCGGACCAGGATAATTCCGGACCGAAGATTCCGGACCGAGGATTCCGGACCGAGAATTCCGGACCGAGCAAATTCCGGACCGAGCAAATTCCGGACCGAGCAAATTCCGGACCGAGGATTCCGGACGGAGAATTCCGGACCGAGAATTAAATAAATTAAATAACTGATATGAAAAAAAGGATAATATTAAAAAAATAAAACAAATAGCCTCAGCAATTTTTATAGGTCATCGGGGATTGAACCCCTATCCAGCCCTATTCAATACTCGTCATTGGCCACTCCACCAAGGTGACTCGGCTGGAAAACTTAGATGTAATGCATGGCTTAATACCATCGCAGTGCTGTACTGCACATGGGTATGCAATGGAGGAGTGCACGGCAATGCAGTGCAACGCAACGCAGTGTAATGCAATGCATGAATAATTAGTCATTCCAGTCTCTTCTAGTGCAGTGTGAGTGCAGGCAAGGAAGGAAGTAATTTTAATTAGTAATGGCAGAAGTTTGTTATACTGAAAAGGGAAAGGAGCTGTTGTTTTATAGTGGATACTCCTACACTTTCCATAAAAACGGTGTGGAGAAGAAAATCTGGAGATGCTGCAATGAAACACCACTGTCCGGATCCCGCTGACATCGAGTGCCGCAAGGTGCGAAGCAAAATTAAACAAATTGCATCATGTTCCGCAGAATCTACAGCATCCATTGTTGCGTCTGCCGTTTCTGGGTCATCTACTGCGGCAAAAGCAAGACTCCCTGACTGCAAAACTTTAAAACGGCAGGTTCAAATTATCCGACATAAGAAATATCAAGGCCAACTAATTACTCCAACCTCTAGAATGGACATTAACCTTCCTGAAGATTTTACAAGACTGGAAAGTGGAGAACAATTTTTGCTTTTTGATTCTGGGATGAACCAGCAGAGATTGCTTATTTTTGGGACATTCAAGAATCTGGAAATTCTGTCACAGTGCAAACATTGGTTCATAGATGGAACCTTCAAAATCAGCCCACCCTTTTTTGAGCAAGTCTTCATAATTCAAGGAAAATTTCAAGACTCTGTTTTTCCACTGATTTATGCACTGACACCTAACAAACAAAAAGCCACATACGACAGAATATTTCAAGCCCTCCTCAATAAGAATGCCAACTTGAAGCCACACACCATTATGTCGGATTTTGAAAATGCTTCCCTTCTCTCGGTTAGAGGAATTTTCCCTGAATCTCGGCAGCGCGGATGTTTTTTCCATTTTTCGCAATGCATTTGGCGACAAATTCAAGGACAAGCGGATATTTTAAGCAAGTATCGTGAATGCCCTGAATTTTCTCTCCAAATAAAGCAATTGGCTGCTTTGGCGTTCGTACCACCGGCTCAAGTGTGCGAAGCTTACGACTCGCTGCTTCTGTCTCCGTTTTATGAAGAAAATGAAACTCTTCTCCAGCCAATCCTCACATACTTTGAGACAACATGGGTTGGAGGTTTTGATCGCCGCAACAGAAGACGGGCTCCTTTGTTTGAAATTCATCTGTGGAATTGCTATGAATCAATTATCAATGACCTGGAAAAAACCAACAATGCATCCGAAGGTAATAATAGAGCTTTAAGTTCTCTCTTAGGAGCATCCCATCCCACTATTTTCAAGTTTATTACCGACCTCAAAAAGAAGCAAACATTGACCGAAATGGCGGTTGAGCAATTATTGTCGGGTTCTACAACATGTTCTGGCCAAAAAAAATACAAAGATGCCGCAAAGAAACTGAAGAAAGTCTTGCAGAATTTTGGGGAACTCGCAATTACGGACTACTTGCGTGCCGTGTCTCACAACATCGACCTTGTTATTTAGTGCAAATTTGTTTTTATGTATTGTTTGTATGATACCTTCCTATCCATATTTTCCTTTGTTAATGGTCCAGTTTGGCACGAAACCTCGGGGTAACACCCGGGGCAGCCCTATTCATTTGTCATTACTGGACTTTCCTTTATCGCTCCATTTTCCTTTCTTTCCGTAAAATATTATAGCCAACTAATTATTTATTTCAATTCAATTATTTAATATTCTAATTTATTACAGGTCCAGAATCCTCGGTCCGGAATTTGCTCGGTCCGGAATTTGCTCGGTCCGGAATTTGCTCGGTCCGGAATTCTCGGTCCGGAATCCTCGGTCCGGAATCTTCGGTCCGGAATTTCCTGGTCCGGAATCCTCGGTCCGGAATCTTCGGTCCGGAATCTTCGTAGAATCGTGCAAACCATCTTTTCTAATCGTAATGGTATAAAAATAGTGAATTTTATAACTTGTATCCAGCTTCAGAAACAAATTTAATTTGACACAAAAGAATCTTGACATCAAATTGGCATCATTATTGCTCCGAATTTGTTTATCATGCGTAATGAGGACGATGATGACCTAATGTTAGAATTATGGTCTTGTATCCAAAGAAAGTAATTTTTAACCGGTATCAAAATTTACATCTTCAAGTCATGCAATTTTGCTGTTCTCTTAATCATTTTGCATTGAAATTTTACAGGCACTTTCCTAGAAAGGTGTGGAGAATGGGAGCAATCGCTTTGCAACGACTCAAGATCTCCAGCAAAGAAAATTGTAATTTCCGTGTACTTGTACAGCTGCGCTCAGTTCCTCATGGCCGTCAATGGGGCTCACAATCCAAAATATGTAATTTCCTTATTATTTTCGGACATTCGCTCCATCCCAAAATGGAAATTGATTCCATTTGGGGTGCTGGAAACGTTACTCTCCTTCAGTGCAGCAACCGTACTCTTATTTTACCTTCTACTGAACTTGTCTTATAGTCGAAGCATGTCAAATTGGATAAAATTATTGAAGTAACTCTTACATTTAAATTAAAAAAACAGCCTAAATTAACGTATTTCTTATATAAATTTGTAGGTACGAAGAAAATGGGAAGAAAAACATGAATTTCTTTCGAATTTTTCAACTCCTCAACTCCAAATTCAACTTCTGTGTCAGTGGGATCGTTCAACCCTGCGTCACACTAACCACTCTTCTTGTAAATATCCTGAGTAACTATGCAACATTCAAATTATTCGGGGAAGTTCGAATGCCGGAGTACTTTGCATTTCCTGGAGTGACGATTGCGTCGAGTGTTATTATCATCTCATCCTTGCCAATGTCAGCTGCTGTTTTTGATAATTCTAAGCAGTTTCTGAGAGAATTGAGGGCCGAGAATGAGAGGAGCAAATACAATGATAGATTCCTTTGTTCATGTCGTCCATTTAAAATTTGGCTCGTGGATTTTTATCCTATAAAGAGAACAACCGTTCTCACATTATTTCGCATTGCAATTGATAATACTGTTATCCTCCTCTTGTCGTTTTAGTGTTGATATTATTAGCATTAGCATAGGCAGACAGTAAAAACTAATTCTTGACCCATTTGAGCGCCTAAAATCATTTTGCTATTTATTAGAGCAGCTGCATGCTTGCATGCAGCTGCCTTATACGATTATGTAGGTGTATGGTGTCGTCGTCGTCGTCGTTT
>JAAXYW010001701.1:0-19622 GCA_036851895.1 Orthonychiurus folsomi | reverse complement strand
AATCAAAAAATACGTTCGCTATACCTGTGCCTGCTAATGCATATGTGCTCGGTAATAAGGGAGCTAATTTTCAGCAAAATGCAAAGGAAAATTGCAAAAACGATTTTGGATTTTGTGTAGAATTTTGAAAACCCTTTTCCCACATCTCACGTAAAATCCAAAGTCCCAAAATCCTTTATAAATTGAAGGATTTTAAAAATCTAAAATCCAAAAAAGGATTTCAAATCCGGAATTTCAAAATTCAGGATTTAAAATCCAAGAATTTTGCCCAGCCCTGTCAATCAGTTAAGTTAGATTCAACCAAACTTGTTATGAATTAGAATGAAATGATTTGAGCGTTGTTTGGGTTATAGTGGAAATTGAGTTTTAAAAATCCTGAGCAATTTGAGACTGTAGACTGTAGCCTTGAGATTTTAGAATCGAATACTGTAATATCATTTTTCCTTCTTTCTTAGGGGTACTCTACACATACTTTTTTGTACGCCGATGTCAATATTTGAAGAAGCGTTCCGTGGAAAAGAGTCCCTAATTTTCACTTATAGCACTGTTTGTTTCCCATACCAATTGCTCTAAATTCAAGGCAATATTTGAAACAAAATTATTTGCGTAACGTGATACGCTATAAGCTTCTTGGAAATTCTCCCTATCTGCTCTAGTGCTCTAATGGTCATTTATTGACAACTGGCGCGCCTGCCCCCTTCGCTTCGGGGGCAAGTGCTCTGACTCGCGCGATGATAGTTGGAACCCCCCCCCCCCAAACCAGAGAATCGTCACATCACGCCTAAGAATCGCAAGCGAAACACTGATTTTTGCATGTTTTGCACTACTACGGTATATAAAAAAGATCAAATCAGCGGCTGTCTTACCTTTATTACGCTGAAGAAAATTAGTATTAGTTGAAGAAATAGCCAGCTGATCTGAGGCAGCTAGTGATGCATTTCTCTTTAACTTGTAGCATGTAATCACTGTAAAACGTAACACTGCAATTCAATAATATCACAAAATAGGATCTCAGTCCACTTGAAACTACAAGGATGCACTTCACTGAACCACTAATTCTATGTAATAGTATTCTAGCAACTGAAGTTAAGTTCGGTTCCTCCAGATAATACGTTATTTTTGTCGTTCAACAAACAACAAAAAAATGTGCATACTTGGTCGGTATGCGTATGGAATGGAATCCCCTGCCAAACTTTTATTATGCCTTATGCCAAGCAGTCAAAACTCTAACAAAAAGAGGGGATGATGTGGACTTTGAGCGTTTGAGTCACTCTTAAGCTCATATTTAAAATAACCCTGACCACCCCCACTGACCTAACCCTTAAAACAAAACACCATCGTGCACTGACACGTTCATATTTACTTTGTTCACGACATGATCGAATTGACCAACGTTTTCTTCCTCTTGTTAGTTAGTTCAGAAATAATGTCCCAAGACTTTCTGACCTTTGAGATACATATAGCTGTCTGGATATTAATATGCAATATTAATATTATAATTATAATCTATTATATTATTATTAATAGTGTGCTAGAGAATCAATTTGATGCACAAGTTTGTAAAACGTTTTTTTAAACCGGAATGATTCGATAATTTAAAATTTGATGATTACGAACAAATTCAAAAATTTAAATGTTTTTATTCTGACACCATAATTGCATTTTATTCAACGCAAGATTTTCAAAACCGTACTCCAACGCCTACTTGAATTTGGATAAGTCGCCAATGCCAAACAATTTCCTCATGTAAATTAAGTATACCCACGACCCCTGTAATGCAAATAGTAAATAATACAATTCAATTCACTTATAACCAAATCGCATGAGCAAACTTTCAAATACAAAAATTAAACTTACCAAAAACAAGCTGTAAAGCTCAAATTCTTGCCCCTGGGCCAACGTTCAAACTCACATCAGATCCACCCATGCCATCCCCATTGGAACAATACTTGACAATCGCCTTGAAATCCTTCCTTTCAATATTCACAACATAATTGAGGTCCTGGATGACCCTCAGACATTTGACCCCTACTCTTTGTAAATCCGTCAATTTCTCCAAAGCTGCCTCCTTGACCTCTGCATACAATACCTTGGACATATCCTCATTCATCAAATTCCCACAAATCCCCACCATATCCTTCACAACTCGCCCAATTTCGAGTCCATTTCTCTCTCCTTCGGACCAACTCTCCTTCAAACTGATTTGATAAAACCTTAATTCCATAGCCCGTGTCTCCGTTGTGACCTGCTGGATCATTCCGTTCAGATTTTGCGTGAAATCCTTCAGCGGGGTTAAGTAGTCTGGGTCACGTCCACTTTTGATCCCATCCTCAAAATGAACGTGGCCTCTGTGCCCATGCCCATGGCGATGATGACTATGATTTGCAGGAATTGTATTCGCATTTGTGGAGGATTTTGAGGACTCGTCTTTCTTCGTGGGTTCACTAGCTTCCGCATGTGCGGTACTGAATTCCAAATTCTGAATCGTAATGATCGGCTCCGTGGCTCCATCGGAGGAATGCTTGAGAATAAAATCATCCGCAAAAATCCCGATGTCTGAGCCCCGGGAAAGGAATTCCACAGCTTCGCATAGGTCTGAATCCGAGTCCGCCAAATCAGATTGCGACAACCAATTTGTTTTGGAATTTGCATTGGAGGCTGGGGCAGCATCTGACATTGGTGGAGTCGTTGGTACAATTGCACAGCTCTTAAACGAGGATGTTTCGTCTTTGGTTTCTTCTACGATTATGTGTTGAGGCGCAGGCGCATCTGGTGTGGTGGTCCCATCATTTGCAGGTAGGATATTCACAATAATACTTCCACTCGGACAAGCGCAAGGCATTGGCTGCTGGTCTTCCATTTGGGATTCAGCATTAATGTGCTTGGACGGCAATGATTTTGCACAGGATGAGCAAGGAATGGGGTTATTGACCTTTGGCACCACAACAGTCGGTGAAGCCTCGGGTTGGCCCTGATTTTCTGGGATTGAATTCTTATTGCGAGTCAGAAGCTTTTGTATTTTTAGGCAGCCGTGTGTGATGGATCGCCCCACGGATTCAACACAAAGAAATCGTCGGCCGCTAGAGCGGGAAGCTTCACAATTTGAACGTCCTTTGGTATTTAAAAGCTCTGGATATTCCAAATAAAAGAAATAAATGCTTGCCTGCAAATTTTAATTACTACATAAATTTCAATTGTTAAGAAAATTACCACTAAACGGGCCATCCTTACTCCCACTTTTTGCATCCAATTCCATCTCCCAAACAATGGATAGCTCACTGATTGCTTTTTCCAGAATCACCGTGTGATTTTGAAGTGTCGTCGTAATCCTCACGAGTTTCCTGCCCAGTTTCTTGATGTGAAAATCAATCGGAGTGATTTCCTTAAGGATTTCGGCACTTTGAAGCCATTCATTCTTCCTTGCATTAAAAATGTACTCCTTTAGGTGCTGGATCGGTGTTCCGCAATTTGTGCCTGCGTTCAAGTAGGATTTGAATTCTGGCGGCTCGCGCTCAAGCTCCGCCCACCAAACAGCCATAGCGTGGGAGCCCTTCTCCGCCGCGTCGTTGTATGCTTCCTCCAGGCCTTGCACGGCTGTCAGACATTTGGTGAGCAGCTGATTTGCAAATAAGTTTTCATAATGACTGAAATTTGCAATGTCAGATTCGTCCTCTTCGGAGTCGGATCCTGTGGCTTGGAGATTGGGTCTGGCCGGCGGCGGATTTGCACTCAAGGAGTCAGATTTTCTGGCCACAGCCACTACCAATGCCCTCATCATTGGCTCGTCCATTTCCGGTGAATCACCCATTGTGAAAGGGAATCGCTGCTGCATTTTGCAAATTTTACGTATCAGGGCAAACGTAAAACTCAAAAGTAATGCTAATTTCAAACTTGCTTTCATGTGTTACTATGAGGAAACAAATTCGGATCCCTTGCCAACAGCGCAGCGCTAGCAGCATGCGTTATGTTCTGCCAAATATTTGGTCTTTGTCTATTGAATTTAAAATGTGGGCAAGTTGCTGCGATTATGTATGCTACCCTTTTTACTGCAATCCATTTCACCATGCTGCTTATTTGCAATGAGCGAGATGCTTAAAACTCCCTTTCAGCCAACCTTATATCCGCCTCTTGACTTTTCAATTTTTATGCTAAAAATATTGTTTATTAAAAACACATGCTTGTCCACATAACGCAACTTTGTATACAGGAGAGGAATTGAGCCCAACTAACAGCCAATACGGTTGCAGCCATTTAACCACCCGTGCTTGTGTCAAATGTGCAGGAAAAATTACTCCATTTCTAAAAACCAATGCTAAAACACGGGCAACGGACCACACACAGTCCGCGTTCGTATTTTGTTTGGGAGGGCATTTGAACCCAACTTGCAGCAACCTCGAGCTTAAGGTAAAAGTAATTTCCCCTCAGGTTTTCAATGAGCCATTCTCGTTATTATAATTATATTAATAGCTTGACGAAACTGTAACTGTAGTACAGTTATTTACATTTTACATTGCGCTTTCGACCTGGCAGACGACGGGATGGGTTGACCGAGATATTTACACAGGCCATTTGCGTAGCCTTGTAAATTTGGTGTTTAATAAATTTAAATATTGTCTTGCACTTTCGTATGCTGTAATATACCATTTACATGTAAAACAGATGAAATCGATTTGAAAACCGACTCAATACAACATGGTTCGTACCACATTCTCCATTCACCAACTGGCATTTTCTGCAATTGTAATTTCAACTTTAACTGCAAGGTACGTTTGTTTTGACGAGTTTAAGTAACAGCAATCATCAATTCACATTAACTCAAGGAATGGACGGCAAAGACACCGCACTGCACCGCCGTCGCCCACCGACCGCATGTGAACAAAATTAAATCTCTGCTAATTTATTTATGCCTTGTCACTGTGCTCCCCCCTTCGCAAATTTTCACTTGGCAAATAAATGCCCATAATTTGCGAGCACGGCACGGCACACGGGATTGACTAATATTCTGTATGTCCTGTCCCTGCTGTCGAAACGGTGAGATGACACACTTCGTGCCGGCGAGATTTGAACTGAGGATAAGAAAAGTGAACATGTTTCCTTTTTGTGTGCAATTCTTGTGTATTACAGGATTCCCTGAGTCTCCGTCGAATCGTCCATGGGCTAAGGTTTTGATTTATTATATGCCTTTTTTGTGCACGACGGTGCGGCGTGCAGTTCTCAGGTGGAAGAAATTATGCAATCCGCGAATGATCTTTTTAAATGAATCCGTGCCTTTAATACTGTGCAAATGCTGCGTTGTGCCTCCATGAGGGTGCTCTTTATTAAAATGTGAATTGTGGAGTCCCATTCTTAAAGTTGACAAAAAAACACATTCAGGGATTATTAATAATTGCAGACAAGCCACGACGGCAAGGTGGTGCTTCGCTTGTATTCACTGATTCTGTACATACAATTTAATTGGAGCCATGTATTTGGCAAAAAAATGAGTACAAAATTGCAACGATCTGTTCTATTAAATAATTATTTAGATTCAAATGCAGGGATTTAACAGCTCACACTAATTAATTTCTAAATATTAGTTTGATGCTGAGATCAAACAATCGTTAAATTATTTATCACGGCTTCACACATGATTATGCATGCGATTTTTGCTTACACATTTTACCATACCATACATCTTCCTCAAATTTACAAAATATCCTGCCACATGTAAAAACAAATATTAAATAAATCCGACATCGATTTGAGGCTCCCTCGTACCACGCATGCATTTATTGATAACATTTGACTCCACCATGCAAGTTAATTCTTACGACACTGAGCATAATAATATAAAGCCTTGAAGACAAACTAAGCTCAAGAAATACGAAAACTCCACAAAACCCTTTCATCCATAAATCCAGTTTGATTCATTTCTTTTTTTTTGCTTCCGAACCACAGACCGAGGCTAAAATCCAAATCCCTTGGAAGCCACCCTGTCGTACTTCAGTATTTGGCATCTTTATGAATATTATGATTGTAGAGTACATAACACACACACAACGGCACGTTGCCAATGTTATGCACAAGATTGACGGCATTTGTTGTATTTATCTTGAGGACTGACTTCTACTTTCGATTTCTTCGCCCGGCCCTGCAATTCATTATCCCACCACACCGCACCACACCGTCTTCTGCTTTTCTTTGGATTTTGAGACGTTACGTTATGTACGGCACGGCACACGCACGCTTCGTGCTTTCAGAGATCTCATCCGTCATCCTAGTGTGGTGCAGTGGCAAGTGATGCGAATGTGGATTCGCAATTCACATTCGCGAGGTTGTTATTATTATGGTCCGCGGGAATAATGCATCCGTACGCGTACACTACACTGCACTGACGAAGGAAATTATTGCAAATCCTTGCCAAGTGCGGGCAGTAATTGTCACTCCAAGTCCCTATAAAAGCATCCCTGACGCCCCCCTCGCTTCACAGTGAATTGTGGTCAGCGACGAGGCTTATTTATTGGGATTTTTGTATTTGACTGCCGTTAATTATTGTTTAAGGGAATAGTTTAAGGCAAAGGCGTCAGATATGCTGAAATTTGTAAGTGGAAAAATATTTTGAAAGATTTAATTTTTGAAATTTTTGGTACCATAGTTTGATTAATTTGGCGTAAACACTTGCAGAGCATTTTGGATTTTAATTATTTTCAGTGTTTCTAGTTGTACAGTAACTTTTTAAAATAATTTTCTAAAATAATTTTCTATAATAATTTTCTAAAATAATTATCTAAAATAATTTTAAATTGTACATAAAAAATTACGTTTGTTAAAATTTTTATTTGAAGACTCAGCCTTGTTTTAATTACAAATCAAGACGATTCTCATTTTTGGTATTAATTATAGACTTTTAAGTCATAGGGATTAGGAATTATTTAGCAACAGTCTCAATATTCCTCTGCATCAATTGGCAATTTTAAATTTATAATGTTATCTCACTTCGCCCCAATTTAAAGTCTTCTGTCTCATGATTTCCACATAGTTAACAAATGTCCACCCTTAAGATGTAAGTAATTAAATATATAATTCTTCTATTCTACAGGTAATATTTTCAGCACTAGTCGTAACGGCCTTTTGTGAGCCCCCGCCAAGTGGCGGTTACGGTGGTGGCGGGCGAAGCGGTGGAGGCGGTGGGGGCGGTGGAGGAGGTGGCTACAGCAGAGGTGGTGGAGGAGGAGGAGGTGGTGGAGGCGGATATGGAGGTGGAGGTGGTGGAGGTGCTGAAACAAACGAAGGTCAAGCTCCAGGGGGTATTGTGGACCAAGCTCTCTTAGACAGAATCACGGAGATCCTAAGCCAACAAGAAAGTCAAGGAGGTGGTGGCGGTGGAGGTGGATACAGTGGAGGTGGCTCATCCGGAGGTGGTGGTGGAGGCTACAGCGGTGGTGGAGGAGGTGGCGGTGGCTACAGCGGAGGTGGTTCATCCGGAGGTGGAGGGGGCGGTTACAGCGGCGGTGGAGGTGGTTCATTCGGAGGTGGAGGGGGAGGTTACAGCGGCGGTGGAGGTGGCGGAGGAGGGTATAGCGGTGGAGGTGGTTCAAGTGGAGGATATTCCGCGCCTGCCCCTGCACCACGCCCAAGTGGTGGATACGGAGGAGGTGGTGGTGGTGGTGGTGGTAAGCTCCAATTGGAGCCGGTGAAGCAGGGAATCCTCGTAGCTAACTTCCAAGAGCAAGGGCAATCATCAGGTGGAGGTGGATACAGTGGCGGTGGAGGAGGTGGCGGCGGTGGTGGTGGAGGCGGTGGATATGGGCGCCGTTAAGCCAGAAAAACCAGTCAATTTTTGTTAAACTCAAATTGTGATTCAGAAATGTATAATTTTGTATGTGGAAAAATAAAGGAAATTTATTTTGGAGGGACGAAGTCCGAGTTAGTTTGATTCTTCAATTTCTTTGCCAGTTAATTCAATTGCAAAGATTCTCCACTTCAGGAGATGAGGCGAGATTAGTTGGTGGAAAAAGTTTTCAAAAATTCCCGATTCTCGTCACACGACTTTGAAGTTAAAATGAGGATGAGGAAGGAGAGTCTGGCTGAAGTTTTGCATGCCATGCACCATAATTACATACGAAAGGAGTTTGGAAAGTTTGTCTCCAAATTGAAGGGATTTAATCGTATTTCTTATTTTATGGGCGCTTGGGATCCTTATTTTTGTCCCCGCGCTCGCGATGCATTGTGTGTGTCCACTGCCATGCCGCCGCGCCGCCTTGTTCATTTTTCCATGTATTCACAAGCATTATGTATGTACGTAGACTTTTACAATCCAGTTTATTCTGGGAGGAGAAAACACGTTTTTGTTTTGTTATTATGTTGCACATTATGCAATTTCCTCTCAGCACTCGTGTTTGTGCTCATACTTGGCAGTTAGATTGAAGCAGTGCAGTGGAATGCAGACCAGTGCATACATGCATTATTGTCGTTGGACTTCTTCCTGTTGTTCCTTGTTGAATTGGCATCCATTCAAATATTGGACTGATCAAGCCACGATTTATTTATGTCCAATGGATACGGATGGCTATGCATGGCGGACACGGAAATAAATCAAAGTGCATCAGGGCATGCACGGTAGATTGTGAAAGTTATGTAATGCAGATGCACATTTATGATGAGCTTAGTGTAATGAAACCAGAAATACCAAACCACAATGCACTGATGCGTAAGAGTTTTGCTGCCCATCCATAATCCATAGTCCACTTATACAGAGCAGACGGGAGAGGAATTGAACAACTACAGCAATGGGATGGCACGATGGCAGCCGTTTGATGACATATGACATATACTTTAGCAGGAGCACATTTGCAGGTGAACAAAATAAAATACTTATTAAAGCTGCTTATTACAAAAATTTTATACTTTTATTTGGCGATTTATTTTTTATACAGAGTGGGCCAAAAGTAACCGCTGCTTTGCTATACTAGTAGCTTTGCTATACAGAATTAGGCGGTTACTTTTGGCCCACCCTGTAGATGGAATCAAACGCACGTATGATGCTTTCAAAATATTTTGGTAAGAGTTTGTGGTTTCAGCCAAAGCCGAATTTATTGTGTGTTTCGTTATTTGGAAATATTGAGAAATTTTCTCATCTTATTAGAGCCATTAGTTAAAGTATAAATTCAGCATTCGTGCCAAGATTTTTCAAAATATATTTAGTTGTGCCCACGAGGCGAAACCATTTTTTATTAATCATTCGATTTCCCTTTAAACTAAAACTAAAAGCTTCGCAAATCTAAAACATTAGTCAAACCGCGTTTCCCAAAAGTTTTCGCAACATTCCTTCATGTACCCATATCTAACTAGATTGATTCTGCTTCCATTTGGCAGCACAGCTACCACTGCAGTATAATAATTCCCGGGCATAAATTCGATTAGAAAATCACTCTATCCCTCCAAAATCTAATTGCGTGTGTTTCCGTATTGAATACTCCACCACAAGTCGCCTTTCCCCACCCTAAAACACAATCCAATCCAGTATTCAGTCTTATATGTTATGTAAGTAAAGGCCCTCCAAAGAGGTCCTTAAGTAAACGGAAGGAGGTAAGCACTACTTTGTGTGTAATGGTCTTTGGAGTGAAGATTAACGTCATTTTCCTGTCATATGCACAAAGACCCATGTCGATGTCGACGTCGTCGTCGTCCCAAGTACACAAAGTCAAACCACGACACGAATCACGCAAGGCAAAAGACGTTTGACAAGATGTTTGCTTTCGTCGTGGCTTTTAAGGTCGTCGAATTCGAATTAGTTACCTTTTACCTACCCAGTACAAAGTAAATAGTAGCGGGGAATTCGAAAAGTGGAATTGATCTTGTCCATCCCGGAAATGAGGTCTGACGACCAAGGAAATTGCTTCCTCTTAGCCATTATTACATGGGACGGGCATGGCACGGAGAAAAGTGACTTTTTCGTACCAACATTTTGCAAGGAGGAAAGCGCCGGCGCTTTCCCCGTACGTACGTACGGCTTTCCCCAGCCAAAACCTGACCCAAACAGATCCATTTTCCCTCCTCGACTCCAGTCCTGGACTGGAAGTTCGTTGAGGCAAAAGGGATCCGACACATTTTTCATCGAAGCCCGGAAAATCGTTTTGTCTGACGTTGAAACATTTGTTTTCGGCAGAAGGGAAAGAAAAATTTCTCACATTTACCCACCCCGACAGTCCGTCTGGCTCCACTTTTTTCCCTTCCGATTATCCGCACATCAGGGGCAGAAAAAACAGGCAGACAAAGCTGAGAACCCAAGGGAAGGAAAAACATCTTCTCGTCTTAAGATTCCCAGCAGGAAAGTCTGGCGGATCAAATTCTGGGCTGACTTGCATTATTTACGTAGGCCCCGATTACATTTTTTCATCATTTTTCTGGACCCGCCGCGCCGTCTCTCCCCATTGAATTAATCCGGTCCCGCTGAAGAATTTGATGGGATTTTGATTCCCCACGTGACGTCGTTCGTCGAAGGGTGGAATATCCAGACTTTCTTAAGACGAAGTCAAACTTCTTTGGTGATACGAAGGGCAAAGTTCTCAATCTTTGATGACAATGGGTTTGGTGGGCCGTAGACGTGGAGACGACGCGACGAAGGAAACAATCATTTGAAGCACTTTGACTTTGTGGCCGAACCACACGCACGCGATCCCAACTGTTACGTACAAAAGGAGACAAAGGCGAAGAAAGTTACGGGAGAAAGTTTGACGGGAGAAAGGAAACCGTCTTGAAGATGATACGGGGAGTTTGAGGTCCGTAGCCCAGCCGTGTGTTCCCCATATGACAGTACCAGCTCCCATGGTTATGTCGGGATGGACCATCGGTGTAATTGTGATTTTTGTCATTGCTTTTCTCTTCGTTGTGTCTTGTGTCATTTACAATTTCTTTTTCCTGGAGCATTGAGTGGGAGTGCTTGGGTTTCTTTGAGAATACTTTGATTTTCTGGAAATTGCGAATAGCCAGCATGTATATAAATGGAGACGTTTTTATGCACAAATGATCTACGCAGCACTCGTGTTGTATAGGATTCCTGTGTGTGGGAGTTACGATGTAAATCTGGAGTCTGGAACTGACGTTTTTATGGGGATTGTAAAAATGAACTCGGATTTATGGGGAATATAACAAATGACACTTTGGGCGAAGGGAAACCCCGGCTAAAAGTGGATAATAAGCTATGCGCAGATTTCCCTTTTGTTCTTTGTGCAAACTGCAAAGTGACTTGTGGGATCCGGAACATCAAAGTTTTCAATAAAATAACATCCATGCATTTTCCCTTTCTCTGCACACAAAGTAAAGTAAATTAAAAAAATTGAACACTTTGGGAACTAATCCTAAAGTAAACCACTGCAATAAATTCTGAGGCAACCTCAACACATAAAAAAGATGGTGAATTGGAAATTAACTTTCTCTGCTCTGCGACATGTTACAAGCCACTTTGATTGGTCCCGATTTCATCCACCTCACAACAGCAGCCCCGCCTGCCAATTTCCCTGTAAAAAGTGACTCGAAACTTTTCCGAGACTAGCATAAAATCCGAGGTTCAGGATTTTCTATTTTCGTGGATCGTGTACCTTGTTGTCCCAGATCAACGCACAAGGGGTACCGCGTCCTAACGCAGTGCAGTAAAGTTCAGGAGTCTTCTCCATAATAAAATTCCTCATTGTCCAGGCCATTGATTTGAATGGATATACTCCAGCCGAGTGTCTGGCTCTGTAACCCACGCCTTTTGCCGCAGATCCATAAATTTATGCTGGCTGCTTGTGGAGAGGAAGGAAGACAGACGGGAGTACGCCGAGCCACCTTAAGTAAGGCCACGTCAAGCCATTGGCATATCGCATCTTTCGGTGTCAGGTTACAAAAGTGAATTTTCGACACTGTGGAAGCAGAGAGGGAAACCCGGGAGAAATTGTGAGTGAAACCTGGAGAAGAAATTTGATCAAGACTCTAGACACCGCCGATGCGGACGTGGGGAGAATCTTACTAAAATGCAGGATGTATTGGTGATCCGAAGAAAAGTATGAGTATGGTAAGAAATGCACTTTCTCCTTTCTTGTGCCTACTGCAGGATTACGAAATGATTTCCTCAGTGGATGTACGAATAGACACGCCGCGTTTAAGACAAATTTGACAAATTATAAATAAATTCGCTAAATAAATAAAGTCATTGAGCTACTTGAACAAAAAATCTGTTTATACTTTCAAATTTTAAACTTACAATGAAAAGTGTGTAACTCGAATTTTTCTTTTCTTTAAATTCATTTTTCATGTCAGCCGGTGTCCTCATCCTCGGGTGTCGTCACCGTCGCGTCGGGTCCCTCCTTCTTCCCGCCACCTCCAATATGCTTTTCTAGCATGGCAAAGCCTCTGAAATGATAATAATATTCACATTAAACTAGGTAACTGCTGTGGGTAATCCATTATCATGACATAAGTAAAATTAATTATCAAATGAAGTGTTCCGCGGAAAAGGGGCCCATAATTTTTACCTGAACAGGGGCTTAGTTGCCTTTAGCAACCACTTTAAATTCAAGCCAAAATTCGACACAAAATTGTTTGCGTAATGCAAACCGCCATAAGCAGTTTGGGAATTCTCCCTAGCTACTCTAATGGTAGTTTATTGACAATTCTAATGTTGGTCGCCATAAGACATTTGGGATTTTACAATTTTAGACGGAATTTACAATTTTTTTCAAAAAGTTTGCTGACAAAAAAATGTAATCACAGAATAAAAAATTACGGGCACCTTTTTCGCGGAACACTTCAAATGTTGCAAGCGCTAGAAAAGCAGTATTTTTAATTATGCAATTAAGAGTTTTAAAAAAATACCTTTCCAAAATCGCAACGAGGTTATCCATTGATTCTCCGATTCGTTCCACAGAGTTTCCTATTCTGTTCAATCCCGACAGGACTTCTGCCCTAAACATGGCTGCATCTGTGGCCCTTTCCTCCGCCTCCTTCGCTCCGATACCCCGAATGACGCTTTCCAAAGCTCTTCCAGCTTTCTCTTTTGACATTTCTATAATAACCAACATAATTTTTAAAACATTTTTAAAATGCCGATTTTAACTTTTTCAGACTTTTGAATGCCACGACGCGTTGCGTCGCTGTGCAGTATTCGTATTGGAATGTTAACCCTGCGCTTGCGCGGTGCTTTGCACGTACACGTTGTGTAAGGTGAATTTACCGATGACATTTTAAACACAACATTGAATATGGGAATGAATTACGTGTCAGAATTAAATACCGACAGATTGTCATGCGCCGGATGTAAGGAGCATCTTGAATAAATTAATATAATGCTAATTATGGCTATGGACTGTGAGGTATACATACGTAAGTGGGGTTTTATTTTGATTTGGAAATGACAACAGTTTTTTTATTCCATGTGTTACACATGCCCTGCCCTATTGCTTTTAATTTAGTTCATTGTTAATTGTTCTACAAGTAAAATATCACCTGCCTAATGCATGTTACACATATTAGCACATTTGAATTCCCAGCCCATCAAAAAACCAATCAAAAGCATTGAACTTTAATTCAAAAAATTTTGCAGCGTTCGTGAAAAAAGCAATTCGAAAATTTGCAATCAAATTATTGCAACTTTATTTCGCACTGATATTTTTGTGCAATTTTATTTCTTGCACAGCCAGTTTGGCAGACTTTTTTAGCAACGGCATTTAAAATGTTTGTATTGACAAATATTAACGAACACGATAATTTGTGTTTGTCAACATTGTAGGAGCAGGATTATGCATAAGAATGAATGGCGGAAACGTCCGAATTGTGTCGTGGAGGGGTCAAAATTTCAATTTCGTACGTAACGTACGATCGCAAAACGTTAATAATGTAATATAATTTATACGAATGAAATATAAAAATTACAAGTTACTTTATAAACTTACTTGTACGAAAAAACCACAACGCACAACACTAAATTGGATACTTTGGATTTCGAATTTGTCCTTATCACTTTCGTGGAACCTAAGATACTGACCTAGAACTCAGGATTTCATTCAATTTACGGTAGAAATGTGTAATGTGTGATATAATTCAATGCATGCATTTTAGTCGGGAATGTGGTTGTGAAATGGAAACAGATATCTGAGATTATTCGGTCTCCGACGCGACAGTAATTAGGAAAAAAAATTTCTTACCTGTAGGTTCAAGGTCTGGATTATTGTCGGCCATTCTGTCGTCCATAAAATTTTCCTGGAGTTGCAAAGAACCTAGCCACAACTAACGTATAAAGTTCAATGAAATTTAACAAGGTTCTCAGCCGGATATTTACAAGGCCAGATGGCCTAGAAATTTTGTCTGTATTCAGGGTTTGGTTTATATCCGGATGCGGGTGGAGACCCTAACAATAAGGAGGTACCCTCTTATCCACAAACCATTACATCCGAGAGAGAAATAGAATTCCACTATGCTATGCGGCACACACGGTGCTATGCATCAGGGCATTTGGTTCAATTATCCTGTTATGGATAGAATACACTTACATTCCGTATAGCATGTCAGGCAGTGTAGATTGATATTCGGTCTGACATGCCATCCAATTCGGCGAAGAAATGCAAGGAATCTGAAAGGCATTGGCTTTGGCACACAAGAAACCCATCACCCGATTTATTTTAAAAACAAATCCGTCTTTTCCACTCCGAGTCTTACCTTTTGTCCAACACGTAGATGCATTAAGGACTTTCAATTGGTGGATAGCGACGGAATTGGAAAATTCACACAACGGATGCCATGCAATGCTGTGTCTGCAGATTTTCATTCCGTCCCGTGTTCCAAAGATGAAAATCTCTCCACACTCGCACTCCTCCGAACCTCATTCCATTCTCCATCCACGTAAATTTAATTTAGATGACAAAGCTTTCTGTCACGTTGTCAAAATCCAGGAAAGAGTTGACTGGGTCCACAGTTTATGGCATGCATGGGCAGAAAGAACCGCGGGAACTGCCGTCGGCTGTTCGCCTCAGTGAATAATGCTAAATCCCCCACCTTGTCGCCAATGCAAAATGTAATCATTGGACTTTTGTCTGATTCTGACACACCTGGATAGAGTAGTCAGCTCAAAAAATCACATCTGCAAATGTAATGAAGTTCCAAAAACTAATCCAGTGCACGGACGGATTCATGAATTAATCAAATTTTGAATAGCCAGCATATGGAAGTACGTAAATCTACGCCCACCCTGTATGAAAGCGGAGGCTGGGCTCGGCGCTTCCATTTTACAATCGCAATTCAACCAAAGGAACCAAAACGAAAACACCCAAAATTGGGTAGTTTTGCCGACCATGCAAGGATGTGTGCAAAATATATGAGATAACGGATTCTACTCCATGCGAGAGCTAGCTGTCAGAGAAAAGCTTTAGCCAGCAATAATTTTGTCACTTGGTGCAAGTCGCTTTCCTGGACCCAGAAATTATGTCGTTTGTTGAAACCTCTGAAGAAAGTGAGAGATAAATCTCCATTTTATTAAAGTTGGTCTTCCAAATTGGGAGAAAAGTTTTCGTCCAAAACTTTAGCAAAAAGGCCACAGGCCAGACGGGACTTCAATTCCATTCGCGCGGAACTAACTGCACTTGAATGAAAATATCTATTCTATCCAATCGTAAGTTCGACGTGTTTGGGTTTTGGAATCAAATTTGACGTTTGCCTTTTTGTACGTTTCCGCTCAAGTGTGTTCCAATCAGGTTAATTTTAATTAGCAGAGTGAAGCCAAGTTCTAGAAATTTGAAGCTTTAATTAAAATCTTGGAAATGGAAACAAAGACAAGAATTTCTTGCCGTCTAGAAACCCATAACTGGCACATTTACTAATTTACATGTGAGAACTACGCAATTTCTTTGTCTAATATGCCCACAATGTTAGATGTAATCCGCACGATTCACAAATTCCGCGACGTATTTTTTATATGAGAAAAATTTAATTCTAATATCTAATACCCATCAAGAGCTAAAATTCATCAGAAAATTTGAATTACGTAATATGCCAATCAAATAGCATTAGCATATGAAATAGCCATTTGTGTGGCTCTTATGCCTCGCATGCCATTCAGTTTTGAAAGAGAACTTTGCCATCATTCTCTGCCTCAGGAAGGTGATTTTCCCCTTGGGTGATTTCACAAGATGCAAAGTTCCAGCTACTCTTGCAGAATTCTCTTAAGTACTTCCGAAGACCCTTAATGATTCCCATTCCTCCTTTTTGTACAATTCATAGATTTTACCCTTGCTAGCTATGTGCGTGCATATGTACATTTTGGCAAATTGACAAAAATTTAAAGGAACCACGTGAACAACGTGACCCATCCTCATCCATCCCAACCCAATCAATTATAATTCCATTAATCATACTAACAAACCGTCCTTCCATAAACCCCTGTCTCCCGGCTCTTTAAAAGCTATGCTTGTTCAGCAGCATTTATTGATAACTAAAACGATTTGCTTTCAAAAACCTCGCGGTATGTAAAATTCCAACTTCAAAACATTATGATATTGTGAGTCATCCAACGTGTTATGTCACTTATGTCAGTTAATTAGTGCTTACGCCGGTTACCTAATATTTTGCCAAGCATAGCACCCGCACCCGGTTTGTAAATTACATGCAGATGCAGCACAGGCTGATAACTGACGTTTCGCCTCACAAATTACATTGCATTGCATTGGAGAGGGGAAACTTGTTTGCGAATCCTCTGTCGTACCTGCGTGCACATTTCGCATTGTGGAACATATAGCATGCATTCAATTCCAAAAACCCACATCGTACATTGAATGGAAACGTTTGCCATACGTTTTGCTGTTTTCGTTGATATTTTTTGCCAGCAGTGTGCAAGTTCAGGCGGATGAGTCATGGATTGGGAGCTACTCTACTACGTTTGAGGCACATGCATAGCAACGGGTACGACGTACGACGGCTACGACGTACGACACACACAACATTGCATAGATGCGACGGCGGGACTATAAAATAAAGGAAATTGACAGACTTGGGATTCAGAGCAACTCCGTGTTCCCGAACACAAACCAGTGCGACTAACTTGTAGTAGCCCTTTTAACTAAGTTTTCAGTACAAATCAAAGTTAAAGTTCATTTTGTAATTAGAATGGATCGACGAGAAGAAGCCCCCACCATTACGGAGGGGAGAAAAGAAATCGTGAAGAAGGTAAATTGTTAATTCATTGTATTTGAATCCACTTGGTAGTAATTGTAAATCCTTTAAATGTATCCGCCAATGTTTGTGGGCATTTAAAATAGTTTCATTTTGACTTTATACCAGTTCCATATCTTAACGGTTATGACCCAATCTTGAAATGCAAAGCCCATCAAACAGCTAGATTTGCGTCGCAGACATGTACTATGCAAATTTAAGGATTGTTAAATTAACTAACTCATTTCATTTTTCCACAGGATCTTTGTCCAGATCAAAGATACGCGTACCGCAACGGAGCTGCTAAATTATCAGGTGCCATCCTCAAGGAACTGGCAAGGAAACCCGACGTATTCCGAAATTTAGAAAATTTCCAACCCAAAGGTGGACTCCAACAACGACAAATTGTTTGCAGTCCAACTGGAATCACTGTCGAATTCAGTTCACCGCTCCAGGGCACCTCAACCCCAGCCTACATTCAAACCCACAAAAGGCCGGATCTGATCAGTGACAAAATCCTTTCATCTGCTGAAGATGAAGACTTCGAACCATCCTCATCTACAAAATCCACCGTCATCGCCGTCGATTGTAAATGGAAGAACGGGGTCAAACTTCAAAACGCCATTAACCCTTCCCGTTCCCACCACATTAATCCAACCCTCAAAACTGTGGACTTTGATTTTGAGTCCAAAACAAAATTTACCAAAGCCATTGACCAGATCTGTGATGAATATTTCCCATTAGACAATGTCCTCATTTTGGAAGGAAATTATTCCCATGGATCCAGTCTCCGCTACAGTTCACCAAATGGAGGGTCCAACTCCGAATCGGAAGTCATTCCGGAAATCCCATTCAACCCTAATCTCCCGCATTATCAACAAGATAAATTACGGCCAGGTACGAATGTCGTGGATCCATGCTCAACGGAATCCATTGAATACAATGATCGGAAGGAGCACAAAATCTTATTGGTTCCCTCATACACAAAATCCGGGTTTGAGACGGAGACGTCTGAGCGCTATCGATTCCCATATAAAGCAAATTTCTTAATTGGAACGAAACGATATGAGAAATCCTTCGAGCTCCTCATCCCTTTTGCTGAAGCTCCACAGCACTTTGGTCTCATTTTCACATTTCCAGAGAAGAAGACTTCCAAATCCTCCAAATCCAATCCCAATCCTCAAACTAATGTAATTATCAAGTCCATGATCTCCGTTTACAGTGTTTACCCTCATACACCGCGTCATGGCAGCTTGACCTTCTATGAATTCCCAGATATGCTACCTTCGAAGGCGAGTAGTTCCGGGAAGAAGAATTCCAAGGTCCAACCCACGGCTGCAAGACTCATCGCTCAGGAATACGTGGCAAATATGAATGAGCAATTAGTGGAAGAGAAATTAGTCCCGAGGGGTTGGAAACAAGAGTCATTTGAAATCCGCCATGAACTGAAAGGGAGGCATTTGGTGAAGGAGCAATTTCAAAATGGGAAACCGCATAATCGCTGGAATCCGGATCTCAGGGCTGAGTTAGACAACAGGCGGAAAAGTAAGCGCCAGGTTGAAGCCGGAATTAGAAGACTTGAAGGATGAGAGTGAAATTTGGTTATTGTCTAGTCTGCGTTTGATACATTGTGAGTATGACGTATAACATATACAAACATAATATTGGAATTGAATTAATATCGCTGAATCTTAAATAAAATTGGCTATCAAAATTAACAACATGCCCCAAATTGTGCTATTGTTTTTTTAAATTGGGACTTTTGCAAACAGCACAAGTGCACAGGGTTATTTTTTAAATAGTTTGGAGTTTATAAATTCGCATCTTTAGTTGCACTGAACCAATTTGAACAAGTGATTGCACATTTTAAACGCGCTAATGCGTACTTTTACACACTTAAACTCGCAAAACTTAAAAAACCACTAAACGCGCCAAATTCTAAAGTTCGAAATACAGGTGATTCTAACATTAGACCTTTACTTCTATAAGAAGGTTCGATTCCTCTCCCATGTAATATACGCAAATTGTGCTAAATATGGATGGCATCGTATGAGTTTTTGTCTGACGCAGACACATTTCTGTCTTTTCTGTCCAAGAATACATATAAGCTTCAAGTACAATGGTTTTCAGCACGAACCATATATTAACATTGTGCCCTGTGAGAATGGCTTTGACGAACACGTCTATCGACAAACTCGACACGAACAATGCAGATCATTGGTGATATGTCAATATGTGCCTATATGAGTAGTTTAAGGTCAACTCCTCCTTGCGATCGGATCTAACGATCAATATGACTGGCTAGACGAGTAGGCAGGCGGTGGAACTAGGATTGCATGCTGATGACCTCCCAACAACCCGGCCCGTCCCGTCCTTTATTTACCCGCCGATCCCAGCATGACGCTCACCTTATTTGACTCACAAACAAAAAAAAAGTGTAGACTCCAGACTGAATTGACTGTAAC